>BHFT01005058.1:0-21202 GCA_004320025.1 Laticauda laticaudata
GACTTTTGTTGTTGGAACCCGGTCTACCTCGTGTTTTTCTGAACAAAACAGTGTTGCTGTTGCCATGTTAGGGGGAAGGTTCTGGTTAAATGTTGGAAGCCACCTGGAGTCACTTATGTATGAGTTGAGCCACCATACAAATTTGTTAAATAAATAAACAAATAAATAAGTAAGCAAGCAAATAAGCAAGCAAATAAGCAAGCCATCACTGAGGTAGAAATGGGAGGGTTACAACCAATGGTGGGATTAGCTGGTTTCCACCAGTTCAGGCAACCAGTTTGTTAAATTACCCCCCCCCCCCAGNGTTCAGGCAACCAGTTTGTTAAATTACCCCCCCCCCCCAGGTGCTGTGCTGTGCTGCAATGGAGAAATGGAGAGGCCAGTGCGTGAGAAAGAGGAGGCTACTTTCCCTCTTTCTTCTCCCTGTTCCTCCTCCTTCTCTCGTGCCAGCCACTCCATTGCCCATTTCTCCACTGAAATGCAGTGCAGTGCCTAGTATCCACTTGGATAATGCCATTTTTAAAAACCCCAAGATACAAAATGACATCAAAAATGGCAATTTTGCATGCTCCATGGAAACATCTGGATATTGGAGCTGGTGCACTGGTTAGAATGTTTTGTATTGCATTCAGTATTGCAGACTGACTCTGCACACTGCCAGGAATTCGATTCTGACCGGCTCAAGGTTGACTCAGTCTTCTATCCTTCTTAGGTCAGTAAAATGAGGACCCAGATTTTTGGGAGCAATATGGTGAATCTGTAAACCTCTTAGAGAGGGCTATAAAGCACTGTAAAACAGCGTATCAGTGCTCTCGCTATTGCTAATTGTCAGTAATAACATTCTTTTAAAGCCCCTACTGAATTGGGATTTGAGGTAAAGATGGCAACAGTTTGCCTATTTCTCTCTTAGCTTTGGTGCTTGGTCACAGATTCTGAGATAAGGCAGAAAGGAGTCTCCTAATGCCCTGTGAAGTCCTCCACTAGCCACAGGCTATTTCTCAGTACAGATCCACCATTGGGAAAATTGATAAACCAATACCCAAAATAGTCCAATTGATAGGTCAGTGGGACAAAGGATGGGTCCAGGGTAAAATAGGAAGACTGTCTTATTTTGATTGATTGATTCATTCATTCATTTAATCAATCAATTTCTATAACCACCCAACTCAACTAAATGATTCTGAGTAGGTGCACCATATAAGGTTTTTTTTCCAATTTACTTGTACTTTTCTACCCAGAAAACTTTTGATATGGGCTTAGCAATTTATAAGTAGGGAGATGGATCACTTTCCTTAAATTGTTCTGCAGTAAAAGCGATAACACAAAACCAATTCTGAATCTTTTTATAAGGCAGATTAGAGCTTAGTGGCCAGGGGAGCAAAAATTATTCTGTTTTATGGTTCTGCCAATTCAAGGACAGAAAGAATGCAAATTAACATGGTGTGGAGAACAGCCCTTAGAGAAGGATTAGAATAGAATAGAATAGAATAGAATAGAATAGAATAGAATAGAATTCTTTATTGGCTAAGTGTGATTGGACACACAAGGAATTTGTCTTGGTGCAAATACTCTCAGTATACATAAAAGAAAAGATACATTCATTAAAAGTCAAGAATCATAAGGTACAACACTTAATGATAGTCATAGGGTACAATAAGCAATCAAATCATACCAGGAAACAGTCAATATAAATGGTAAGGATACAAGCAACAAAGTTACAGTCATACAGTCACAAGTGGGAGGGGATGGGTGATAAGGAGTGATGAGAAGTTTAACAGCAATAGTAGTGCAGACTTTGTAATAGTTGAACAGTGTTGAAACAATTATTTGTTTAGTAGGGTGATGGCTTTCGGGGAAAAAACTGTTCTCGTTGTTCTGTTCTAGTTGTTCTGATGTGCAGTACTCGAGCATCGTTTTGAGGGAAGGAGTTGAAACAGTTTATGTCCAGAATGTGAGGGGTCTATAAATATTTTCACAGCCTCTTTTTTGACTCATGCAGTATACAGGTCCTCGATTGAAGACAGGTTGGTAGTCATTGTTTTTTCTGCAGTCCTAATTATCCTCTGAAGTTTGTGTCTGTCCTGTTGGGCTGCAGAACCAAACAAGTTGTAGAGGTGCAGATGATAGACTCAATAATTCCTCTGTAGAACTGTATCAGCAGCTCCTTGGACAGTTTTTGCTTTCTGAGTTGGCACAGAAACAACATTCTTTGTTGTGCTTTTTTGATGATGTTTTTCATGTTAAGTGTCCATTTTAGGTCATGTGATATAGTAGAAACTAGAAATTTGAAGGTTGATACTGTGTTGTCTAGTATTGTAAGAGGTGGTGGTATGGGTGGGTTTCTTCAAAAGTCTATCACCATCTCTACTGTTTTCAGTGTGTTCAGTTCCAGAATGTTCCGGTTACACCACAAGGCAAGTTGTATAACCTCCTATCTGTATGCAGATTTGTTGTTGTCTTGAATGAGACCAATCATTGTTGTGTCATCAGCAAACTTCAGTATTTTAACAGATGGATCATTTGGGATGCAGTCATTGGTATAAAGGGAGAAGAGAAGTGGAGAAAGCACACAGCTTGGGGGCGGGGGGTGCTGGGCTAATTGTAGTGGTATTGGATGGGATTCTGCCTGGCTTCACCTGCTGCTTCCTTTCTCTTAGGAAGCTTATGATCCATTTACAAGTGTGTTCAGGTACTGCTAGTTGGTTTAATTTACTCAGAAGAATGTCTAGAATGATGGTATTGAATGCTGAAGTGAAGTCTCCAAAGAGGACCCTTGCATGGGTATTTGGAGATTCAAGTGTTGTAGGATATAATGTAGAGCCATATTAACAGCATCATCTGTCGATCTATTTGCTCAGTATGCAAACTGCATGGGATTTAACAGTGGATTCTTGATTGTTTTTAGATGGGACAGCACAAGCCATTCAAATATTTTCATAACTACAGATGTTAGAGCAACTGGTCTGTAGTTATTCAATTCCTTGATGAAGGGCTTCTTTGGCACTGGGATGATAGTAGGGCATTTGAAGCAGAAAGGAATATAGCATATCTCTAGTGATCTATTGAAGATTCGGGTGAGGCAAGAAGGAGTTATCTTGTCTGGTCCTGGTGCTTTTCCTGGCTTTAGTCTGTGAAATAGATCTTGCACTTCTTTTTCTGTGAACCCAATGGGTTGGGGCCAGTTGTAGGAGACTTGGCTGTTGGTGTGTTTGAGATGGGGGTTGTGGAGATAGGTCACTGTAGTATCCTTTCAAATCTGCAATAAAACACATTCAAGTCATTTACTAGTTGTTTATTTCCTTGTGCCTGGAAAGGAGGTTTGCTGTAGCCAGTGAGGTTTTTAAGAGTTTTCCATGTTTGCTGGTTCATTTTTTGAGAACTGATTCCTTAACTTTTCAGAGTAGCTTCTTTTTGCTACTCTGGGGTCCAAAAGCAAGAGTAAGAAAAGGATCAATGAAAGATGCAACCAAAATAGAATCTGAAGCTCAGGGAAAAAGATTTGTAAAGAACTGAGGAAGGCTTTGAGCACTGGCAAAATAAAACATCTAACATACATTCTCTTTGATTATTTACTACAGTTAGAAGCTTGGGTATGCTATATATTTGCCTTCCTGAATTCAGGAAGATTTATACTTCACTGAAGAGGAATTAAATTTCTTTTCCAAAATCATGTTCCTGTTTCCCTAGGAAGATTTTAAAAAAAAGATTCCCTAAGGAAACTCCTTTCTAGTTACTGTATTTAATAACAAGGTATTGAGAAACTGTGCCTGTTCGGGAATGTAGTTACCTGCTCCTCCTGGGCTTCTATACTAGATGTAAAAGGGATTAGGGTACATGTCAATTGGGTGTACATTCTGACTTAAGACTAGGTCACACTGGATGACGGATGCAAAACGTATGCAAAAAGGACACAGCGGACTGGCAAAATTTCGGGGGTGGCTCCATCCATTGTTATCCGCTCACAAAAGTGCCCCAAATTTGCATAAACAGAACGGAAAACAACAGAAAGGAACAGACGTGGGTAGTACATAGCAAGGATGGTAAGCGGATGTTTGTAGGAAGTCTAGCGGATGGAAGCGGATGACACATCCACATCCGCAGGGGGAGAATAGCGAAGCAGATGCGTAGCAGAAGGAGTGGATGCGTAGCAGATGACGCGGATGCATCACGGACGCCTATAGGATGCATAGCGGATGCGTAGCGGACACAAAGTGGATGCAAAGCATTCACTGAGCATGCGGGGAGGATGAATTGTGTCAGCTCCACGGATATAAAAGGATGCAGCTCGCAAGCAGTCACCATTCAGAGGAAAGACCTGTGCAGCTCGCAGCAGTCACCATTTCAGAGGAAAACCTGCTGCCAGAGACATCTTGAAAGAACACCCGTGCGTTCGGCATCAAGGAAGAAGAAAAGCCTGTGACTACTCCTGCAAGCCCTGGCAATAAGGCCAGAACCACCATGCCCACCCCCTGTGCTGATTCTGAACTGTGGCTTCTTTGGCGTTGTGCTCTGCTGTCGTTTCCTGCTGCTGTGTGTGTCTGCTGCTGTGTGTTCTTGCCTGCGTGTGCTTGCTCCGGTGCTGCTTCTTTCTGCTCACTGCTGCTGTTGGTGCTGCTGCCTGTGTGGGACCAGCCCCAAGGCCCTCAAACCCTGCTGCTGAAGGCCTGAAGCCCCCTGCAAGGGAGAAGAGCAACAAGCAAGAAATGGAGAGAGGAAAACAGTACTCCATTTCAAGGACCATAGGAGGATGCTGGAATGGCTGAGGGAGAACGATACTGTGGAGAAAGGGCCCAGGCTCCTATCCGGACACCAAGAGAAAGCAGGCAGCGTGGAGAGACAAGCAGAGAGCCTGGGTTTACACTTCAGATGTACTCCTGGAATGTGGAAGCACATGCACACCTGATGGCAAGCTGCACCTGAAGAAATCTGGCCAGGCCGCTGTCACGCTCACTGACCGGGAATGTACATCATGGCCAATTGCAGCTTCCGAGGTGAGGTCCACCACCGAGAGCAGCCCCTCTGTCAACCCCTCTCCCTCAGACAGCCCAGAGACAGCCTTCCTCCTCTTCCACCAGGAGACAGGCTACCGGTCCAGGCACTGTCTTTGATGGGGCCCCATGCAGAGACCCCCCGACAGCTGCACTCCCCATGCCAGAGGACGTGAGGATCCCACTGTCTTCAATGGAGCAAGAAGAAACGCACCAGAGGACCAACCCACACCTACCCCAGCTCACCTCTCAAGAAAAGCAGGCAGAAGAGGCCAGAACTGAGGGCCAGAGCCACACTGTCCTGCTGAAATCCAGGCGACATAGCACATTAAGACCAGCGAGCAGACTCTGATCTCTCTCAAGCACCTCGTCCACAGTGACATTCACCTCCTCGAACCACAACCCTATCAACCTATTGAACGCCAGACCCCTGCCTGCCGAGGCCCGATCTCACATGTGAACTGCACGTAAACGCGGTAGAACGTCGCACTATCGAGATGTGACAACTGCTCTGCCACCACCCCCCAGGCCCCAGCTGATCAGGAACCTTCTACTCCACTCCGATAGTCCAGACACTGCTCACTCCCACTCCCAGCAATGTCACAGCCCTTCTCCATGCTTCAACAGCCCCTGCACCTCCAAGCTACGAGTACCAGGACTTCCCACAGCAAAGGCAGCCCTTCCCAGTCCAGGCCCAGGAACATCGCACGCCACAGACACCTCACCTCACCCAGCTGTAGACCAGACACCCCTATACACTCCTCCTTCCTCCACCCCACAGCCAAGCCCTTCAACAAAATCTGTCTTCACATACTATGCCTGACATCACAGTCCTTGAGGAAGGGCCTCTCAAACCTCACGGGACTGAGTCAAGTCTCTGAGACATTCCTGACAACAACCATCCCTGTTGTACTCTTGGGCCAGGCACCCCCAATGGCGCTCAGACAGCACTCCAGCCACAGCCACCTCCACAGTCCCTAGCCCGCTCGACAGCTGAGACCATGGACATGCCTCACAGTGACTGAGAAAGATGCCAGAGACTGAGTTTACCTGTTCACTTATCTTTGCTTAAAGACACTCTTACTTTGTCATTTTGCTTATTTTGACAAGTCATACAATTACTTAAGACACGTATTAATAAAGGTTATCTTTGCTTCACACACTTGGTTCATTTTATTTACTTAAATAAAGTGTTGGGAAAACTTTAAAAAAGGGTTAAGCCTTTGTGTTTGTGGATAGGTAAGGATAGTTGTGGAGGGTAAGGTACTGTGGATGGGTAAGGATAGCTGTGGATAGGAAGATAGTTGTGGTAAAGGTAAGATAGTTGTGGAGATGGGTAAGGATAGTTTGGATAGATAAGGATAGATAAAACCTCCAGTGCAAGCATAATGGGACTGTATGGTTCCTCCCTCTCAGCTGCCTCACACTATGCCCTTTTTATCTATAACAATTTAATATTCTATGTGGATCCCACGAAAACTAATAACTCTTTATTATCGATACCATAGTTCATTGTAGGACCCACTCAACATACTGCACAATCTCATCATGTTAGAGACCAGGCTCAAGAAGCATCCATAAAGCCATCTACCATCCTGTCTCTGCCACTTCACTGCTTCTGCTGGCGTTGCAACTCCTGTTCAGGAGGTTCGCTGCTTCTTCCTTCACGTGGAAGCTCTGTTGGGCCTTGTACATCAACAGTTGTCTATCAGGGTTTTGCCTTTTCTCCATTCCCCAGCGCTCATGTCCCCATTCCCTTGTTGACGGTCCACAAGCTGTTCTGCAACACTGGTAGCAGGTGCATATGAAATGTGCAGGATGCAGCAAGCTTCCACGATGCTCCTCACAGTCCCTGGCTATCCTGCATTGGTGGTGAGAAGTACTGGAACCTCTCCAGGATGCAAAGCATTCCTCACCACCCGTCTTGCCTGGACAGCCTTGAGTTGAAGATCCTCTCTTCAGTTGAGGTATCTGGAACAGTAGGCTCATGAGGTAGTGCTGAGGAGAAGGCGTCATCACCCACAGTGAAGTAAGGCACATCTTGTGTGTCATTGGTAGGGTTCTGGATCTGGAAACCCATGATGAGGTTGTGTTCAGCCCATCCTTGAGGTCACTGCATTGTATACCTGGCTATCTGAAGCTGACCCGTTGCCTGAAGCATCGATGTACATGAACCTGTAGTCAGCATCAAACCATGGCAAAGATGATACTGAAGAAGCCCTTGTAGTTGTGATAAGAGGACTCTGGAGGTGGAGCTCTGTCAGGTCACATGCTTCCCATCTATGGCTCCAACGGTGTGGGGAAAGTTCACCTCTGATCTGATCAGCAATTCACTGATCTCAACCTCCTCTCTATCCTCAGGTGCACTCTGAAGCTCCCACGCACTGATCTCTTCGTGATGAGGCCTGCACCACTTCTCTGACCACCAATGCTGATGGTGTTGTGTGCACCCTCCAGACAACTGCATGTTTCTGTATGTGGTCCCAGAGGCCAGGTGGCGCAGAGTCAGTCCACCTTCATCCAGGGCCAGGCTGGGATGGAAGTTGTGTTTGCCTTGGTCAAAACCTAGGTCTCAGACGCTCCACAACTTCATCATACATGGCTGGTGGCACTCCTCATGAAGTTGCTGGAATGCACGAGGGTCTTCATTCCTCAGCTCCACCATCAGCTTGTCATAGAGTCCAAAACTCCACTCTTCTCCCAATCCATCTTTGGAACCAGACAGCTCTTGGATGTCTCCTTCTCCTTGCATAGAAAAAAGGTGAAACAGTCTGAGAGGCTTGGTTCTGGTGTGAAGGATGGCGGCTACCAAAAAGGAGGTAGGATATCCATGGTGGACACAATGATGATGTGGAAGAGCAAGAGCAAGGCTGAAGCAGGTCTGCACACCAGGGCTGCTGACTGATAGTGATATCCAGGTGATTTCCTCCTCCTTTTTATAGGAAATGTCGGTTTTCCGCTTAGGTGTCCTTCCCACATACCTAGGGCATCCTCCAGACATCCAATAATATCTGAGATACGTCCCATAAACGAACGTTTTTCTTTATATCCGAGCTACATCCGCTTTCATCCTTTCTATGTCCGTGCTACTAATGCTGTGTAGACGTACTGTGTACCTTTCACTTCTCCTCCTTCCACTTTCCGCTGGAGCGGATGGAAGTTTTGCGGCATGGCCACTGATGCGTGACATCGACGTGATTAATGATAACAATGGACGTCAGACATGCTGACCCGTATTGTGATGTCGCGGATGTAGATCATAACGCGCAGAGAACAGATTCATCTGCTCAGAAAGTTTTTACAGCTTCCATACTTTTGAGCGATGAAATAGCAGTAGACGGATGTTGACGGATAGAGCGTATGAAAGACATACGAGTAGTTCACAATGGATAACATGCGTTTTCCAAACGATGGCAAGGCTTTTGTCCGTTTTACATCCTCTTTGCATCCGTTGTGCAATGGGATCATGGTTTTAATAGATCTCAGGAGTTACTTGCTCAAAGGTGCACTAAGATAATAGGGGGAATATAAGTGGCTGATTTTTGTTGATTTATTCTGCTTTGAGTCTAGGAGAAGTGAGAAATCAAATCACCAATAAAATGTAAATAATGTAATTAAATATCCCAAACCCACAGTATTAGTGTCAAGTATATTAATAGTTAGGACTAGAACAGAACCAAAATTCTTATTTGGAGATCCATCACCTAAGAAACTTGAAAAATTGTGAGTATAGAAATCAATGCTACTAGCGAAAAAAACCCTGTCTCCTTACAAGCCTACATGGAATATGTACTTAGTGATTTAGGACTCAAAAAGATCCTTCAATTTTTAAATCTATGGGCAAAAGGACAATATTTCAACGCCTGATCAATCATTCTTATTTGCTATCTTTTTATATGTCTGTAGATTATATACTGTTTTAGATTTCTCCCTTGTTTCTATTTAAATAAAGTTTTGACTCTAATTTATTCAACCTACTTATGTCATCTTCTACTTCTTCAACTGAAAATGATAAGACTAAAGGCCCTGTTCACACTGCCCAATGGATGCAAAACGTTTGTAAAAAGGACACAGCGGACGAGAAAAAATGTCCATCCATTGTTTTCACTCTCAAAAGGGGCAAAATTTGCATAACCAGAGTGACAACACAGAAAGGAATGGACGGGAGGACACAGAGCGGATGGAAAGCGGATGCGGAACGGAAGCCTAGTGGATGGAAGCAGATGAGGCGATAGGTCCCCTCTGTGAATGTTTTTCCCATTTTAAATGCTTTCTTTGGCGCATCTGCTTTCATCCTTCTCCGTCCGTGCTACTAACGCTGCGCGTCCGTACCGCGTCCGTTCTGCTTCCTCCCTGCGTTCGTTTACCGCTGAATGGATGCAAGTTGTGCGGATGCGCAGCAGATCGCTCTGGATATTCGGTGATGCGTAACGGACTGACAACGGATGCAGAACAGATGTCCCCGTATGCCTAGTGATGCAGATACGAAGCCGTGTGGATACATTTTCCACTCAAATTTTGAGCAGCTCACAAACCTTTTGAGCAGTTTGAAATTCAATAAGACATATCGACGGATTAGAGAGGAAAGCAAAACGTAAGGCATGATACAAACGGAGATCGCGTTAACCAACGGATGGCTAAAGTGTTTTTCTCCGTTTTACATTCCGTCATTTCCATCCGTTGGGCAGTGTGACAGGGCTTAAAACCAGCAGTCTCCTGTTCCTTCTCTAACGCATATTGCAATTCTGCAGGGATTGTGGGGGGAGGGGGAGAGAAAGAAGGAAAGGGAGAGAGAGGGAGAGGGAGAGAGAGTTATGTTTCTCACCTGAATCTTCTTTACATTTTTCACATCGATGGATTTGCATTACTTGACACATGCCTGGATACCATTTCAGAAAAAAATCAAAAGGGATTACAGAAACCTCAGACCTGGACAGAAAAGAGCCGTTCGATCTCTACACTGTATCACTTAGATTCAAAGGAGAGCAGATGCCTAATCTAATATCCAGAGGCCATCTATAATCAATGCCACGCCCCCCCTTTTTCCCCCTTTGATTTAGTTGCTTTTCACATTCTGGAAAGGGTATATGCTAGAGTCCAGATGCAAAGGAGCCCAGGGGTCCTATACTTCTAATCTTGCAGAGGGGGAAATTTCTGCAGGACTAAACTTCAACTCCACCCAGTAAAATCCTCTCTTTTTCTGCCATTGATTTTCCTTGCAAAATAGAAAATGCAGGTTGCTCACCTTTAAAGCTCAGGAGGGTTGGCTTGAGAGTAGATGGGAAAATTATTTCTCTTAGGTCACCCCCACCCCCAATCACTGAGATCATTGAAAGCTTGACCACAATGATTGTGGATTCATCTCACGGGCAACAAAGCCAACATTTTTCTATAGCTGCCCGAATCTTTGAAAAGCATACCTTGCTGAGATGAGAGGAATAACCTCTGGCTCAACAAACATTTGTAAAAGAGAAAAACTCATTCTTAATTATTGTTCATTTAAACTGTTTTTTAAATTTTGACCCTACTACCTCTGTTTTTATTTTGGTTTCATGTTACTATAAACTGTCAACAAACTTTGGGAGTCAGCGGGAGTAAATAAGCAGCAAAATATGTTATTATATATATATATATTATTATTAATATATATATTAATAATATATATATTATTAATATATTATATTAATAATATATATATTATATATATATTATTAAATATATATTATTCATGAATTCTCTCTGTCTTGCAGTCTGCCTCCTGGGTTTTCTCTTTCTCAATGGAATTGCTGTTGTAAAATCTATGCATTTCTGTGAGCGTATCTTGGCTGTGTGAGATTTATTGGTTCAACCTAACTGTAAAATGAATTTTAAAATACAGTACCATGATTAGGCTGATCAAAGAAGAGCCCCATTTTAACACAGGTCTTGGAAAATAGAGTTGTACACAACTTGGAATGTCTGTTTTGTTTTGATTATGCTTCAAGTGATTTACTCATTTAAATTTGATTTCTTGTTTCTAAATACCTCTAGTCATGAATGCTTCTGACCACGACCAAATCGGGTTCTGACCAAAAAATTCACAGCATTTTTGAATCTGGTCACAAACACATACTTGGATGGCGATCAAACATGAGCCCTGATCCAGAAATTCCCAAAGACAAAACATTAGAAGACAAAGAAATCGCTGAAGTTATGGAACAGATTATGGTTGTGACCAAAGGTTTACTGTAATAAAATTTTTGCTAATCTTTGCTGTTCCTGGTATCTTGCTTAGCATATACAGTAGCTAGAAGAGCAGCCATGCCATTTAATTGGGGTGGAAAATATTTGGAGTATGTATATTCTATGCATTCTTTTTCTAGCTGAGTAAGGAAAGGGGAAGAAACAAAGACATTTTCTCTGGAAAATGTTGTCTTTGAAATTTTTCCTTGATCTATTGAATATCAATATAATCAAGATGAAAGTAACTTAATAAATAACATTTCACTGATTTCCCTTCTTCCTTGGCATTCAGAATTAATTTCACATGCAGAATAATGGCTGATTATATCCCATATAATTGGATAACTTGTTCAGTGTGAGCACATGTGCCAAATGCATGCTTTGCATGTGCGCAGCGTTTGCAACTCACCTTCTGCTGCAAGCCCTGTATGTAAAACAGCTGATGTGCGGCAATTGGCTGATGAAAAGCAGGAAAAGTTCTAGAAAACCTAGAACTATGCCATCTTCGGTCTGATCTAAGTATAGTATATAAAATCATACATTGCAATGTCCTACCTGTCAATGAATAATTCAGNCGGTCTGATCTAAGTATAGTATATAAAATCATACATTGCAATGTCCTACCTGTCAATGAATAATTCAGCTTCAACCACAACAACACAAGAGCACATAATAGATACAAACTCAAGGTTAACCGCACCAAACTTGATTGCAGGAAATATGACTTCTGCAACACAGTGGTCAAGGTCTGGAATACTCTACCTGACTCTGTGGTTTCTTCTCCAAACCCCCAAAACTTTAACCTTAGACTGTCTACTGTTGACTTCATCCCTTTCCTAAGAGGTCTGTAGGGGGCGTGCATAAGTGCACCAACATGCCTAACCGTCCCTGTCCTATTGCTCCTTTTATTTTTCTTATATGTATTCATTTCATGTATTCATAACTATGTCTATACTTATACCTATTATCTTGTAAGTGATTGACAAATCTAATAAATAAACAAACAAACAAACAAATAAATAAATAAAATAAAGGTCAATATAAAGACTGGGCAGGTGGGAAGACCCAACAGCTGATTGTCAGAGTGAACTGGTTCGCTCATGGATGATCCTTGGAGCTACAGGTTCAGCCAAACTGGGCTGAACCAGTAGAATACCATCATTGGTCTAACAAGTTTATTGCTTATCGTGCTTTACTCCACAGAGATTTGTTTATACTTCTGCAGAATACTGGATTTCCTGCAGTCCCCAGTAATTTTTTCCTCTAACCTTTTAGCTAAAATGATTGATTGGGCAGCTATTGAAATTAAATAAATAAATGGGATTTTATATTTGGAAACAATTTTTCTGCTGAACCATAGAATTGTTGTGGTTATCCAGCAGCAGATGCGGTTGGCTGAAGAGAGCAAGGACTCAGATGAGGGGCCAGGATCACTAGGGAGTGGACTGCTGTCTTCAGAAATTGTAGGGGCCGGCAGCAATGATGAGGAGGTGTCCGAGAAGCCTGTGCCAAGTGCACGTGTGCGCAGGGCTTCTCATAGGAAAGAGCAGCTGCAGCAGCACGGGCAACTCAGGAGTAATGCAAAGTAATGGTCCCTCCTTCAAGAAGATAAAAGCCAGCTATGAATCGGACGTTCTTTGAAGGAAACAAAAATATTTTGAAACTCCAGCTTTGTGGACATTGCAGTTTCTTTTTTTTTTTTTTGGAAAATTTTTTTATTCTGGGTTTTTCACAAAAGACACACAATACGACAATGAAAACAATACATTTACCTGAGAAAAATAGAGCAAATGATGATAACTTAGTTATTCACTTTGACTGTCTACAGCACAAAAACTACGCCACAATTCTCTATGCCATAATTTTTGTGGTTATTCTATGCATGATCTTATTACCAAATAAGTTTATATTTTGTTAGATAATATTTTTCTCGCGCGCCCTCTTTTATTTTTAGATCTCAACTTGCGAATTATAAGCTTATATCTCATCTCATTCAAATCAATAATAAGTTATGACCTTTTTCTCTGCCGTAATGTACTATATTTTAATATTATCTTTTCTTATGAAGGTAATTTTTTTCCCTGGTTAGTTACTCAATTAGAGGTATAAATGCCTTATATCCTACTTTTGTCCAGTTCAACAACGAATTAATAAGCTTCAATTGAGGTTATAACTTGTTAAGACATAACACATTCACTAGAAATATAATTACAAACTGTCCTAAATCGAGGATCTCGCTCGCAGTGGGGTACATTCTTAAAATATGACTTATTCTTAAAACCAGAAAAGCATAGAAGAATACATTATAATATACAAATTCAAACGCACAACATGGCATCTCCCATTCCGCAATTCCAATTCTAAACTCCTTAATACTGACTTAAATAGCTTGACACTCTATTTCAATACTATTATCTTTCAATCGATATTATCTTCATTCCTGAACACTATATAAACTTCCATGGATTAAGACATGGCTTATTGCTTTCACTCCATATTCTTACTCTATATATCATTTAAATGTATTATAAGTTACTAATAAATTAAAAATGGTTCCTTTTAATTCTCTAACTGCAAAACAACTTATAATAGAAGCAGCAATTATTTTTTAACAACATCGGCTTATCCACTACAATTAGCAAATAAATATTTTATCCATCATCATAGTTTCAAAATTATTTCTTATTGTAATATACAACTGCTATTTATTACCTTTCAGAATCCCTTTAACAATTAAATTTTCACAGGTAAAATTATCTCAGAAACAAGACTTTAATGGTTTAATGATCAGTCTGTAAGATCTCCAATTCTGTTTTCTGTCTTTTACAACTCTTTTCCTCTGCCTTATGATTCGCACACACTCGCCCGTAATCCCGCTTAAGCCACAAAGGACCTTGGCTAGGGCTCGAACATGCTCTCACTTCTAAACTCTCATCATCTGTAAGCACCCCCTCTTCACCGTTGCTGCTAAGAATTTGAGAATATACTTATTTCAAATTGTCCTCTTCCTTTTGGCTGATTTTGTTTTTTGAAGTCTTAAACGCTTATCACTCGCTTTCCCCCCTTTTCTTTTTTCCCCCTACTTAAAATTATTTGATCATTAAAGGAGGCTTCTTTCTTTGTTCCCACAATACTATATCTCTCGATTCTGCACACCTCACTTCTGTTACTTTCGTGAGTAGTATCAAAGATCTCCATTGTGCTTAGAATAAGAAAATCACAAAGCACAAAAAACTATACCCATCTTCTTATTAGAGGCATCTTCTTCCACTTTTTGTAGTATATAGGCAGTTAACCAGAACATTCCAGTCTTCCAAGAGTCCATATCATTTAAAAACTATTCTTTAAAAAACAAGTGCCAACAAACACAACTTTCATATTAGTCAGTGCTGAAGATGAACAACATAAAAGAGAAAAAGTATCTATCAAAAGTAAATCCCAAACAACGAAGGCCTGTTCCGACTTGCTTCTTTTCCACTTTCTCATCACTAGGGTTCATCAATAAGTTAAATGTTACCACCCAGGTGTTCCATTGCAAAACTAAGCTATTCTTTTGCAGGAATCTTGTTAACAAATATATCAACATGTGACGTGTATCATATCTAGTTAATTTTACAGTCCATCATCTTAAGCCATGAGCAGTCTCATCTAATTTTCCAGATCCTGCCCTTCTATCTTTTTTTCTCCTTCAAGCTTTTAAAAGCTTTTAAAATGTCCAGAAATTCTTTATTATCCCTTTTGACTTTTTATTTCAGCTTAGCATGACTTTATTAAATTCCTAAGCAAGAGCAAGTGGGACTATTTTTTTCTCAGCACATTTATAGCGATTGTAACATTAGCTGCTACAGTGATTATTCCTAACCAAAGGATTTAGGAAGGCGAAGATTAAGAAAAGCACCACCAATACTCTTAGTCCACCCGTTCTCTCCGTCAGCGCAGCATCAAAATCTCTGTGAAACACATGTTGTTCAAAGTAAATAAGAATTCCATGGCGGCACGCCTATTGTTGAGCTAGCTGGTATATGAGCCATCATTGGTCACTGAGATGCACAAAGACTTACTGCATATCCAAGTCTAACCTCAACATATCCAATTTCTTTTCACTCCAGTCAAGTTCTCCACTTTGTGGTGGCCATTCTGACCACCACTGATGGAGACAACTGCCTTCAGGAAAGGGAGTAATTGGCCAGCTGGGAGGAGAGATGGCGCAGCGCGTTCACACGTCAAACCCTGCAGATAAGGCACAAGTCTCCCCCACGTGTACCACGCTATCCTTACGGGGTGGCTACCCTGGAAACCAGCAACCTTCGGGTGCCTGCTATCTGAGCCAGCAAGGCAGGGCCACATCGAGAGCTTCCTAAGGAACTCAGATTCTCAGTCTGTGCGAGAAACAAGAAAGCTCAAAACCGTATAGGCATCTGTCAAATAGCACTAGATAGAGTTGGAGATAATTTTCAGAGTGCTACAAACCCTTGAAGAAGACTCTTGTGAATTTGATAAAAAGAAATCACTTTTCTTACTGTGTATATCGCTTGCCACACTAATCAGCACATTTTGGCAAGGCTTGTGCTTATCAAAGTAAATTAGTTATTTGCATGCTTTTTAACGTTGGGGATTCGAAGAATCAGAAAAAGGTTTCTGGTATCCTTTGGATATGTGTTTGTTTCTGTTGGAAAAGTGTTTGGTAGAACAAGACATCCATGGTTAGCAGCAGCTGAATAGGTAAGTCAGTTAAATTCTATCTTAATGGAAATTCCACTGCCTGAGAGCAACCGAGGAATATCTACCACTGCTCTGAAAGATAATTTAAATAGGTCTTACATTAAACTTTCCCCAAACCAATAGCTGAACTTAAGTTCCTAGAATAAAATCTGTTATTTTTGTTCTGTCCTTATGCCTAAATCTATGCTTAAAATGCATACTATACAACTTTGGCTTATACAGATTCATATAATTATTTCTTGCTGGACAAAGCAAAAAAAAAAAAGGGGGACCTTTTTTCCAATAATACTTCCAGAATTTTATGCTTAGACTTGTATGTCGAAAGTCCAATCAGTTTGTCTCTTTTAACCAACTTTTTTTCCAATATTTTTTTATGGCATAAATTTATATTACGTCCTTGTTGCTTATCTTAAAGAATGATTTATAGCGCCCTGAAACCTGGGATACTGCTTAATTCTCACGTTGTTACAATTGTTTGTTTTTTATCTCTGTTTTGGAAGATTTAATATCCTGTATATTCCTTTTGGTAACACCAACAAAAAACAATGAGATTTTTGAGAGAGTTTGGCGATGCAGCAACTACAGGGAACAGTACATTGAAGTTTCTTAAAAGAGCATTCATTACAAGATGAAATTTATAATTGCATAGGCAGACTATTAGACTATGGATTGTAAGTAGAAGTGCATACAAAGCATGAGAGTTTACAGATGATACGGGCATTCATTCAATACTACAGTATACGTATTAAGTGTCTCATACAATCATCTAGTTTATGTTAATAGAATATTTTAAGAAAACGACAAGAAGTCCTAGTTAATGCATCAAACCTGATATAAACGAGTCCAAGCAATGCATAGCTGTTCAGGGAATATTTTTCAGGTACCTTAAGAGCAAGGTGGGCACTAGAGCTAGTTAAATCTCATTGATTCTAGCATAAAAATTAACACCCTCAAGGCAATTTGGAATGATTGGACAGAAAGAATTGATATATATACGCTGAGGCCACCAAACAGGCTGATTATGGCATCACATATAGGTGGCGCAAACATACCTCGAACAATTCTGGGATGGATAATATTTAAAGACCAACAGAAAACGATATGTGTGATGTGTTTCGTATTAACATCAAAAGGAAAGTCCAGATAGCTTCTTATGAAAAACACCTTGGAGAGAAAATAGCCCAAGAAGAATAAATCTTGCTAGATGGCCGGCCAAATTAATACGCCTCTGATGTCCCAAAATAACAAAGAAAGGCTAGCCTGTCAGACGGCGCATAGTCAGCTCCAAAGGATGGCAGGCCATTACAAACCTAGCTAAACACTTAGCAAACAAACCTACAGGCCGCCATGGGCTGAAACGGGCGTCAGCTTCTATATGTACAAAACTGGATACCACTTTCTTAGGAAATGACAAGATCTACAGCGTGGAACAAGAAGATCTGCCTTTTAAGTTTCGACGTGTTCACTATTCACATTCACTCAAGTCCGGCGATAAAAAGAAAGCTCTTGAAATTCATTCAAAAAATGAAATATCACGCAGGGCTAAAACGCTCATGGAACTATAACAGAACACTGGCCTAAGCGCAACACACATTTGCAATATACAAGGACAAAATACAAGCAAATTGAAGGACCCGCTGTGGGTTCACCCACTAGTCACCGCACGTCATTGCAACCAGCTGTTCATGGACAGAATTCAAATCTCAGGCCCTGGCTAGATGGCCACCGCACGAAACCCAACTATGGCTAAGATTACATCGAATGACAGCATTTGTGATTTGGGCGCCATGGAAAGGAAAAACCTAAACAAGTTTCCTGAACAACAACCTAAAGAAGCACACACCCCAAAATCAAGTTCACCATGGAAACGGAATAACAAACAACTACCATTCCTAGATGTACTAATCTAACAAAAGAACAGATGGCACACTGGACACAGAATACCGTATACCAGAAGAAAAAAAAAAAGAACACACAAGCCAACCGCTACCCTCAAGCCCAACCCACACGCACCACAGCACAGATAAATTCCGTGGCGAAAAACACTAATTACCAGAACAAAACACCTGGCAGACAAGACACATATAAAGACTGAAACTATGCACACTCTGACTAAAAGTATTGATAGCCAACGGCTTCCACAAAAACAAAATCACCAGGCTTGATCCACAAAAACACACCAAGACATAACAGAGACCTAGAAGATCAACAGACTATGGACACAGCTTGTCCTGTCCTACATAAAGAAGGTACTACATGACAAAATCAGTAAGATACTAACAGGGCATTCACATCAAGACTGCCTTCAAAACAGAACAAAAAAAATTAGCAGCCATCCTTAAAAACCGCCAAAGACAAAATTGACCTGGTAAACCAAGGCATATACAGTTCCCTGTTGCATCATGCCCGGCCACATACATTGGACAGACGCAATAGAAGAATAAGTACCGCCTGGATGAACCAAATGCAGTAAAAAACTGCTGGAACACACCTCCTCACTTAAGTCCAACACATTAAAACCACAGGTCACAACATCAGCTTCAATGGCACTAAACCCTAGCCACTATAGAAAACCCCAGGCACAGAGTCATCACAGAAGCCTATAGAGATGAAAAAAGAGCTGAATGAATAGAAGATGCATGAATAAAGAGATGATTCCACCAGACTGTCAATCATATTGAATGGCCTGCAGCTCTCAAATAGAAAGATCTCCACACACAAGGCCAGGCAAACATCGCTGGGCACAAACAGACTCCTCTGATACTCCAGCTCAAACACACCCCCACCAGGCACCCAGATGAAACCTAGCTTCCTAATAGATAATAGCATCCTTTCACACGGAGCCAAGCTGCACTGAAAAGCCTCCAACACAAGAACAGAGTGTTGCCATCGCTCAATCAAAGCCACAAAACAGACAGAAGAAACCAGAACAAACCAATCAAATCAAACTCCAAGTCCAATAAACACAGACCCAGGCTCCTAGCCAAATCAGAATGGACCAGCCTCAATTTTAAAACCAGGAGCTGTGAGAACCCACATCCACACAGAAGCCTGATGATGCAGATGGGATTCTGCGAAACGTTGCTTACTTAACTTTAAACAGCACTACAATGACGTGGATAATACCCGAACAGGGATAGGCCTAGAACAGCACATGATAATACCCGAAGGAAGCTGAACAGCACACATGTAAGTACCCGCGAAAGCTTAAAAAAAACATATATATATATATTATATATTAATATGGTGACCAAACCTGGATGCAGCATTCTAAATGTGGTCTTACTAAGGCTTTATAAAGTGGTACTAATACATCGCATGATCTTCATTCTATCCCTCTGTTGATGCAATCTATGATTGCATTGGCTTTTTTGGCTGCCGCCGTATATTGTATAATATATTAATTTTGGGATTCATACACAGGCTACCGTATATCCACTCAAAAATGCTAATTTACTCTGGATTTTCAGTGACCATGTTCTTAAAAGCTTAAAATATAATATAAATGAACTGTTGTTCATTATCCTTTTATGTATTTATTTATTTTTCTGCCAACAGTATCATAGAATACAATGGAATGGAATGGAATGGGATAGGATAGAATAGAATAGAATAGAATAGAATAGAATAGAATAGAATAGAATAGAATAGAATAGAGCCGGGGGGGACCTTGGAGGTCTTCTAGTCCAGCCCCCTGCTCAAGCAAGAGAACCTATACCATTTCAGATAAGTGACTGTCTAGTCTCTTCTTAAAAACTTCCAGTGGTGGATAGCCCACAATTTCTGAAGGCAAGTTGTTATACTGGTTAATTGTTCTTACTGTTCGGAAGTTTCTCCTTAATTCTAGGTTGCTTCTCTCCTTGATTAGTTTCCATCCATTGTTTATTGTCCTGCCCTCTGGTGCATTGGAGGATAATTTGATCCCCTCTTCTTTGTGGCAGCCCCTCAAATACTGGAATAATGCTATCATGTCACCCCCTAATTCATCTTTTCTTTAGACTAGCCAAACCCAAAACCTGCAGCAGTGCAGCCATTCTTCATATGGTTTTGTCTCCAGGCCTTTGATCATCTTAGTTGTTCTTCTCAGAACTTTTTCCGGAGTCTCAACATCTTTTTTTTGTGGCATGGTGATCAAAATGGTTGCAGTATTCCAGGTGTGATCTTACTAGGGTTTTATAAAGCAGCGCTAATATTTCATGTGTTCTTGATTCTGTGTCTCTGTTTATGCAACCCAGGATTGTATTAGCGTTTTTGGTGGCTGCTGCACACCTCTGGCTCACATTCAAGTAATCATCCAGTAAGACTCCAAGTTGGACTTGTATATGGAAGATGTCCTTTTTCAACACTTTGAAGAAAATAGAAATAATACTGTTTACCAATCGAAGACTACCTTTTTCTTTGGGTTAGAACACATTAAACCTGCTGTCTTGATTGACAAACTTTATTCTGCCATAGTAATGAGGTCATATTGTGTTCTATTTACTTATTGTACAGTAAATTAAAGGAAGTGATTGATGGATTTTGTTTTCCCTCTTACCAATTATTGCCTACTAGTTGGAAAACTACCACAAATCACTCTTCCTAAATGGGTGGTGCAATTATGAATAGGTGTGTGATGGGCAAGTTTAAGCCATCTATGAAATTGGCTAATAGTTTGCAAACTCCACCTTTCCAACCTGTCTGTTGAGGTATTTCAACACAAGGCTCTCCAGGTAAGTCCCCAACTGACAACCACAATTGGGATTGCAATTACAGTTGCTAAGCCCTGCAGTTGTTAAGTGAGCCATTGTGTGACTGGATCTAATTTTATGACCATTTTAACCACTGTCATTAATGAAATCACCACAGTTCTAAAGCGAATTTTCTGATCATTAAGCAAATCACATGGTCGTTAACAAATCTGACTTCCACTTATTCCAGTGGTGAGATTCATAATTTTTTACTACTAATTCTGTGGGTGTGGCTTATTTGGTGGGTATGCTTGGTGGTCATGTGACTGGGTGGGCGTGGCCAACTCAATGTCACTCACATCAAGGGGTGCCTCACTTGGCCTCTCCCCTCCCAGCCATTTCTTGTCACACCCAGCCTCAACGTATCTATAGTTCTGTAAAAATATTGTTTGCCTTTTTTTGACTGTATTATCTACCTACTACAGATGTACTTTCATGGACCACTGAAAGGAAGAAATGGCTCCCATGCTTTACCCAAGAGTGTGATAGGCAAAAGGCTTTTAAGGGGCTGCCACAAAGAAAGGGGGACAATGTATTTTC
>BHFT01005060.1:0-25335 GCA_004320025.1 Laticauda laticaudata
CAAGCCACACTCACAAATTAGGCCATGCCCACAGAACCAGTTAGTGGTCCCTGGGATTTAAAATTATGAGTTTGGTGATTCCTGAGGTCCAAAAGGTTGGTGACCC
Organism: Laticauda laticaudata; assembly: GCA_004320025.1. NCBI lineage: Eukaryota > Metazoa > Chordata > Lepidosauria > Squamata > Elapidae > Laticauda > Laticauda laticaudata. The sequence goes on from BHFT01005060.1 coordinate 107, forward strand.
CTGCAATAGACCATGGGCTCTCAGGATGTTGATGTCCTCCCTAGGAGTGCCTAAGGATTCCACCATATCGCCACAACATCAGCTCTGCCCCCCTCCCGCCAAAGTACAATCTTGAAGCACAATCATGAGAATCACCCTTATCTTTTATTGTAAGGTTTTATTAAAAGAATCCTGCAAGACTCAAAGTATTTCTCCACTTCTCCTTTCCCTTTATTCTCTGAAAAACTAGGAGGGTTCCTTCTGAAACATTTTACATATCACACACATACTTCTGTGTATGGATAGGAAACATCTTTTATCTTCCAATGTTCTATTTGTAGCTCTCCCTCCTGTCTCCAAGGTTATTCCAATGGATCATTGCAGTAAGCCTGATGAATCTGTGCCCAGGCAGGATGGGATGGGATGACAGTGTGATCTTGATCACTCTAAATCAGAAGAAAATGAGTATTATTTGGTAGCTGAGAGATCACAGACACAAGTCCTCATGGATTTCAAATACTCCAGGATTGAGCAAATCAATCCTGAATGAAAGCAAATCAATCCATCAATGAAAACAAATCATTCATGTTTCTCTGATGCCTGGAAATTTTTCTGTAGTTTTTGGAAAATACCCCATGTGGGAATTAAGAAAGATAACATGCTCAAGCTGAAGGGGCCAGAATAAAAAGAATTCAGAGCATTTGTGGAATGGAAGTAGACAAGTGTGAGATGGCTGAGTGTGAGTGTACTGCTTTTCTCTAAAAATTCAACATAGAATTTCTTATTTGCTGTGGGAGAGCTTTTCCTCTGCTTACTGATTTGTAATGAAAGGAGATTTTCAAACACTGCAATCAAAAATGTATTTACTTTTAAGGGAGTAAATTCTATTGAGCAAATTGAGATTTACTTTGAGGTAATCAAGCATAAGCTAACTTAGAAAGTGCCATAAATCTTGGATTCATCAACAGGAACTGAAATCGAGAATCCTTAGCTCTGAACTTAGGGGGCCTGATGAAGAATAGAACAGAGTTCCTACACCTTGAATCATAGAAATGTTAAATAGAGGGTGTCAGCAGGTGCCATTGACCTACTGGTGACACCTGATGAAATTCTTCTACATCCATTTTGTATCTGGTCAACCTAGCTGGATTTTTCATTATTTGGGTTCCATAATTAATTCTATGCCATTATTCCCCAATCCATTATAAGAATAAACATATATTTAGCAGTGAAAGAAAAGGAATATATACTTGAAGTCAAAAAGAAAAGCAATATAGGAATCTCAGTCATATACTAAAATAAGGGATATTAAATTGACCCAAGAGCAAATAAATAAACTTCAAACATTCACACACACAAAATATGCAAATGTATTTTATATTCAGAAATTGAAAAAAGTGCACATTCAATCATCTGATTTCCAGGCCTACAGGCTATATTCTAAGAAAACACTGAATTGTGTACTACCTTCCCAGTTTATTTATAGTATGGAAAACTGAGAAAAGCAGTCTTGCACTGAACTTTTCATTCAATATTCTGGCATCACTGTTTCAACTTGGCAATAGAGAGGGAAGAAAGCATTTTCCAAAATGTTCACCACCACCCCATTTTCTTACAGGATTTGTAACCCTTTCTTGTCCTTCTTGAGGAAGATGATAAATGGGATGTCCAAAAAGATTAGTCAAGTTACAGCTGAGTACTTTCTGGCTTCCCTGCTTTTCTCCAGCTGTTGCTTTCCACTATAGTTCTGGCAGCTCTGCAATAGGGCTACTTAGTTGGTGAAATCAACGGAGGTCATTACCTAAGTGCTTGTGGAGTGTAATACTCCTTGACTTTTCTCAGCATTCACATTCCCCCTTATTACACAGCTGAAGCCAACTTCAGCTTAAGCTGAAGTTAACAGATAACAATCTACTCTTTCTAAGAAGTGTCTTCATGGAATTTGATCTGCACTATGGTCAAAGAAGACATAGATTCTATACTCCAAGGCTTTCTGGAATCATATACCTTACATCCAGTCCACATTCTACTTCTTCCCTTTCAGGCCAGTTTCATAACTTTAGAGCTGGTTGCAAATGATATAAATGGGAAAATTCTCATGAAGTCATCTTGCAAGAATACATATTACATATGGATAGTTCAAGCGAAATATGGACCTCCATTCTAAATTATATTGGGTGTTCAGATGATCAATGTTCTCCAGTTATATACAAACATTTGCATACAATTATGCAGAACCAATTTAAAATTGAGTTCTAAATATTTATATTTAATACTTTTTACAAAGCATAAATAATTCAGTATAAGACTCCTTAATTCAGTTCAGCCAGGTGGAAAAACAAAAAAATGTGCATACAACACTCTTACATGAAGATAATAGTTTCAAGAGTCAGTAGCCTACCATTTCCAATAGCAAAACACACACAATTTGCACCAATGGTAGACTTCCTTCCCTGCACAAAATGCCAGCTTCAAAATAAAAATTTTCCAAAGGAAGTCAACAAGCAAAGGCACCACAATGGCTTAGATCCAATTAAGTATGAACATCTAGTCCCTTCAAAAGTATAAACGGAAAAATTAACATTTTATATTTATGCATTTCCTTTGACTGATCTGCTCTTGTCTGTTGTTAACAAGTTTGAAAATATCAGGTTATAAAATCTGTCTCTAGTCTAGAGGGTAACTATATTGCATAAAAATATCATCAAAAGATGCATTCTTTCATGAAGGAATTATTTTTCTTGATTATTGCCCATATAGGAAACAGATTATGAAATTATTATTAAAAATCCCCAAAAGCTGGTTCCATAATTATGTAGAACGAGCATAAACATGACACCCTTGAGAGCCAAAGGGAAAGATTTCTCTTGCCCTATTCTATGCTCATAAACTTCAGCTCTGAAAGTTTGGGAGTCCCTCCAGAGCAGGATGATAGCTGGTAGAAACCATGAAACTGGCACAATAGGGACATGTAAGCTAGGTAGGAAGTGCAAGCTGGAGATAAAGATTAAAACTTCAACACTGGTGTCTTCCAGAACGAGCAAAGAAGCTGCTACATTTCAGTTGACTCAGAAAAATGGAAATAAAAAGCCTAGAAATTAAATCTTGAAGCACAGATCTATATGTTGGCCTTAATTATTATATTTTTTATACAGCAGATACATCTTCCACTTGATTTTGTTCTTGTCTGCAATAGAAACTGATCTTGCTGAGTTGTGCCTTTCAAGCTGTTTATAGAGTAAATCAAGTCCTGGCTAAGGAGTTAAGGCCCGGTCCCACTGCACTTACGGATGCAAAGAGGATGTAAAACGTTAAAAAAAGCTTGCCATCTGTTGGAAAACACTATCATCCATGGGTACCTCACTCCATACGTGTTTCATATGTCTATCCGTCGAGCATCCGTTCCACTGTGATTTTATCCATGCAAAAAGTTTTGAGCTCCACAAAACTTTTCATTAACGGATGAACTTTTCGCCGCGTTACGATTGTACATCTGTGACATATACGGGGCAACAAACGTTCTTATGTCCATTATCATCTGCGTTAAACATCCACTGTATTCTTCTCTTGCATCCTCTGCGCCACCCCCTCAACTCACATCCGCTGCAGCTGGAAAAATGGAAGAGGGAGGAAACAAAAGGACACGCGAACGTCTACACAGCGTTAGTAGCACAGAAATAGAAAGGATGTAAGCGTATGCCATTCTCATATATAAATATTTCAAATGGACAAAATGTTTGTATCTGGGATGTATCTCGGATATTTTAGGATGTCTAGGGGGTATGCGATAGAGAGTATGAGAAGGACACCTAGTGGACAACCAATAATTTTGTCTATAAAAGGGGGAGAAATACATCTGGAAATCTCAGTATGAGTCCAAGCCAGCCATGGTGGTGTAACAAACCTCATCACCCTTGCGTCTTTGCCGTCTTCAACATCATTCAATTTGTTCTCCACACATAGATGTGAAATAGTCCATATGATAGCTGCGCTCATCACCAGAAACAAGAGCGCCTGTTCGGATTGTGTTCAAGTTCTTACACGGAGAGGAAGGAGACGTCCAAGAGCTATGTGGCGGTCTGAGAGATGGATTCATTGAGAAGGAATGGAGTTTGGATGTATGTCCAAGCTTGAATGGTGAGCTGAGAATAAGACCCTCGTGCATTCCAGCACTTCATGAGGGATGCCCACCAGCCATGTTTTTACGGACTTGCTACAGCATCTGAAGACCCAGTTGACCAAGCTGAGCACCCAACTTCATCCCAATCCTGCGACCCTGGCACTGAAGGTTCCATGACTTCTGCGCCACCCTGGCCCTCCTGGAACCACATACAGAAACAATGCAGTAGTGGCATATATGGGTGCCACACACAACACATCAGCAAGTGGTCAGAGAAGTGGTGTGAGGCCATCATTGAAGAATACGTGGAAGAGCTCCTCAGGCCACCCACTCACTTGCAAACAAGGCTGAGAAAGTTGCAAAGAGTGGTATCAGAGGTGGAACTTTCCCCCACCCCATTGGAGTCATAGATGGGAAGCATGTGGCCTGCCAAACCTGCCAGCCAAACTCAGGGTCCATTTATTAAAACTTACAAGCGCTTCTTTCAGTTATCATCCTCTTTGCCATGGTTGATGCTGGACCTACAAGTTCATCTACATCGATGCTTCAGGAAATGGTCCAGCTTTCAGATGGCCAGGTATACAAACACAGGGTGACTCAAGGTGATGGTCTGGAACGCAACCTCCATCATGGTTTTCAGCGATCCAGGACCCCTAACCCAATGACACACAAAGATGTTGCCCTACTTTCAATCATTGGTGTGATGATGTGTCCCCCTCAGAAACCTACCTCATTGAAGCCATACAGTTCAAGATGCCTGCACCTAGAGAGTGATTCTTCAACTACACTGTCCAGGGCAAGACAGGTAGTGGAAGAATGCGCTTTGGCATCCGCGCCAAAAGTTCCAGGAGACTTCTCACCACTATGCAGCATGACCCAGAGACTGTGAGGAGCATTGTGGAAGCTTGTTGGCATCCTTGCACAATTCATGCGCACCCCGTACCAGTTTTGCAAAGAACAGACTTGTGGACCGTCAAACAAGGAATGGAGCACATGGAGCCTGGTGAATGTAGGCAAGGACGAGAACCTGAATAGACACGTGAATGTCACAAGGCCCCAACAAGAGCTTCACCGGTTGAAGGGAAGAAAGCCAGCACAGAACTTCCTGAAGACCACTGGGCAACTCCCCAGCTGGAGCAGTGGAGCGGCAAGACAGGATGATAGATTGATTTAAATGGATGCTTCCCTGAGAACTCTTGCATAACACTGATGAGATTGTGCCATGTATGTTGAGTGGTTCCTACAATTGAATTAGGGGCATTTATAAAGAGCCTTCTGTTATTTTAAAAATGTGTTGATCAATGAATAAATTGTTTTGATAGAATAAAGGTCCCATATGTGTGGCAGCTGGATTGGTAGGACCATACAGATACCACTTTGGTTTTGCAGTGGAGGTTTATCAATATTCCCACAAAACTATCTTTATCTATCCCAACAAGCATGCAACAGGCTTAACCATTTTTCAAAGTTTTTTACTCACACTTTATTAGTAACACAAAATGAACCAAGCCTAAAACTTTATTAAGTGTCTTAAGCAACGATAAACTTTATTTAACTTTATTGCCTGACTGATGAACCACTTGGTGTTCCTAGCACGTCTTTCCCCTGTATGCTGACTGCGTGCGTGCTGCATCCTTTTATATCCACGGAGTGGACGTAATTCATACCCCTCGCATGCGCAGTGAATGCTTTGCATCCGATATATATCCACACGGCATCCCCTTTGTTTCCTGTAGGCATACGTGATGCATCCACTTCATCCGCTATGCATCCGCCTCTTCTGCTATGCGTCCACTTCAAAATTCTCCCCTGGAATCCCTTTGGAGGGGTCATCTGCTTCCATCCACTTTCATCCGCTAGGCTTCCGATGAACATCCGTTTAACATCCGCGCTACATACTACCCACATCCGTTCTTTTCTGTTCTGTTTATGCAAATTTTCACCAATTTTTGGACAGGATTAAAACGGATGGAGCCACCCCCGAAATTTTACTCTTCTGCTGTGTCCTTTATGCATACGTTTTGCGTCCATCGGCCAGTGGCACTGGGCCTTTAGTGTGTGGAAAACCTAGATTTTCAGCTAGGCCTATGTGAAGGACACATTTGCTAATTCAATTCCACACATTTGTGAGCATCCAGCACAAAGACCAGTGTGGGTGTGGTAGAACTGTTTCACTTTTGCAAATGGAAGTTGCCTTTCCATGTATGGAACTACATCACTAGTAGAAGCATTTTTACTTCATTTTTACATTTTTAAAACATTTTTAGAAGCATACATTGTAGAAGCATTTTTTGTGGAACTCTTTCAGTGAGGTATTGAGGCACATGAAAGATAAATAAACATAGAAAAATCAGCATGAGGGCAAGAGGAGTGAGAGTATATCTATCCTCCTTTTCCAAAATACCAGCTGATGACAACATTGCAGGGTTCAGCAAGTTGGGTAATTTTGCACTGAATATGAATGAGTTATATGATAAATGACATTTGGTGACATTAATTAACTGATTAAATTAAACCTGATATTTTCATCAGAATTTGTTTATGCAAAGCTGTGAATAAAAACTGTAGTTTAACCCAGTTACTTTAAAAATGCAAGTTACCATAACAACTTCTTGCAGTCTTAAGGGTGGTCTTTTCTTTATAATATTTTTAGAACTTGAGTTGCCATAACAACTGGGTTCCATCTCTGTTTTTTAATCTAAAGAGTTAAAGTGTATTGTTCCTTTAAAGACAATCAAAATATGGTTAAGTGAAATGCTAGGAATCAAACAGCACAAATGCTCACATAAACCTGCATTTAAAGAAAGGAAAGGAAAAGAAAAGCAAAGAAACAGAACCAATGAACCTTTTTTGTATGACAAGCTCAAATATCCCTTTCAATACCCAAGTAAATTTTAAAATGAATATTTATCAATCAAGGAGGAAGCATGTGTAATGGAAACCCACTGTATGATGAATTCTCAAAGTACTCTAAGAATGAATCAAATGTCATTTTCATGAACTGTCCACCATTTCCTTTTTACTTAAGCTTCTGAAATGAAGCATTTCATTTATGCCTCTGATAGTTCGACAGAAGCAGCAAACCTAGCCATAGCATTCACTCGCCTTCCTTGATTGTATACCTAGCTTTCTCATTAGGTTCTTGTAATAATAAAGTTAGAAAATGTTGATGCCCTGAGATGACCTTGGGAACTGCAGGGAAAAAGATCATTTTGGGGCAGGGGTGGGATGCTGCCGGTTCTACTCGGTTCTATAGAGCCGATAGCTCTGAAGAGCAGCAGACACAGAACTGGTTTTGTGTTTGCTGCTGTTTGGCCTGCCTGGGCTCTTACCTGCTCTTTATTTCCTGCTTTTTCAACCTCAGTTGCTTTGTGCAGTACAGCTGTGGTTGAAAAAGTAGGGAAAAAGAAGCTTTTCTAATGCTACGCACCTGTGCGCAGTGCTTTTCAGCTGTCCAGGCAGCACAGCCTAAGGTTATTTTACACACATGCACAGCAAAACATAATAACTGAACAGGTTGAATCCCACCCCTATTTTGGGGCATTGAACGTTCATCAATCATGCTAAGAGTAGAATGCATTACTCATGAGATGTGGGGGTTCATTGAGGGAGCAGTCGTTGGAATAAAAATAGAGAAGTAGAAGAGATCAGCCTAGAGTGAATACTGTACAGTAGGTCTTGTTCTTGCATTGTGTAGCATAATCTTCTCCAATTTCATTCTCTCAAGAAATAGCAATGGTACTTAGACTTATATACCACTTCACAGTATTTTACAGCCTTCTCAAAGTGGTTTACAGAATCCGCATATTGTTCACAACAATCTGGGTGCTCATTTTACCAACCTTGGAAGGATGGAAGGTTGTTTCAACCTTGAGCCAGTGAGATTTGAACTGCCAAACTGCTAGCAATTGGCAGCCAGCAGAATTAGCCTGAACTCTGCGCTATTGCAGCTCTTAATGGATTCTCAGCCAGCTTGGGAAGGTGCACATAAATCTAGGTGGGTATTGCAGATCCAAGGTTATTCATCCTTTACCTGTTGCTATCAAATTACCTTGCACCGCAGTGCAACTTTGACTTGTTAGTAGGTCAGCTGGTCACCTCTGCATTTACCACAGGAAAAAGCACTGGGTGACTAATTAATTTTTCAGCAGGGCCACCTGGGATTTCTCTGAGGAAAGAATGTAGTCACTTATACCATGTTCCCATTCACCTCTGTCATGGTCTTTGGTTTTGTCATTAAATCTTAATTATCACTGTAGTCTGAAGCTGCTCTCATATCTATAGTAACAGGCCCTTGTGCCTTCATGCCCTAAAAATCCCTGCATCTGTCCTTTGTCCAGGATGAACGAAAACCTTCTCTTTTGCCGACTGCATGCCAAGCAAAAGATCCATATTGGATCAGCAATTTGCCCTTTGTCCAGATAATCTGATGAGAGTACAATATATATTGCATTACTCAAGGCTCATCTTCACCCATACAAAACAGATCAAGCAACAGAGTGGAACTAGGAGAGGTGACCCTGGATTCCAAGTGTAATTGTGGTCCTTTATCTTAATGAGGTTTCAAGAGGAGACAACCGAGCAGGCTTGGGGGCAGGGACAAGAGAGAGAGAGAGGCTTCCTGCTGCAGCTCGTTCACTGGGGAAGGACATCTAATTAAACAATAATAAAAATGTCAGCTGCTGCAGGTTAGCCATCTGAATCCCCTCTTCCCTTTTTTTGCTCTTTCATGACAGAAAGCAAACAAAGACTGTCTAAATGCCAGCTTCTGCTCATCCACCTTTGCTTTGTCCCATTCAGTCAAACTCTCCAACTGCTTCAGGAAAAATCAACCAGTCAATCAGGATAAATCAACAATCACAGACACACACACACACACACACACACACACACACACNGGATGTCTGAGGGGCGTGCATAAGTGCACCAATCGTGCCTACCATCCCTGTCCTATTGTTTTTTATTTTTCTTATAAGTATCTATCTCATGTATTCAAAACTATATTTGTTCTTATACCTGTATCTTGTAAGCGATTGACAAATCAAATCAAATCTCTTTGCCATGATTTTGGGGATTAATATTTTCTTCATTATAGGGTGGAATTCATGCAGCCAATATAATCTCGGCTTCATAAAGCATCCTACCAAGTTCTTGCTTACTGCTTAATGAGTGAGTAGATTTCTCTCATTTAGATCAAGCTATAAAAATCTGTTCCTCTTCTCATTTGGTTTACCTCCTCTTCAGCAGTTAGGCAGAAACCTATCTACTCTGGGAGGGAATACATTGTTGAGAGGATTTTTTAAAAATTATTCCTCTTGTATCTTAAGGCCCTGTCACACTGGCCGATGGATGCAAAACGTTTGTAAAAAGGACACAGCGGACGAAAAAAAATGTTCCATCCGTTGTTATCCGCTCTCAAAAGGGGCAAAAATTTGGCATAAACCAGAGCGCGGACAACATGGAAAAGGAACGGACGGACGGGGGGACGTAGGGGCGGCATGGAAAAGCAGATTGCTCCATGGAAGCCTAGGCGGAATGGAAAGCGGATGAGAGTGGATGTAACATCCACAAGGCTTCCGGAGAGACCGCAGCAAAGCAGCACGCGGACAGAAAGAGCGGATGCAGAGGCGGACGCCGAGCAGGTGAAGCGCATAGTGCAGAGCGGAAGCTAGCGGATGCCTAGCAGAAGTCCTAGCAGATGCCTAGCGGATGCCTAGCATTCACCTGTGCATGCGGGGAAGGATGCATTCGTCACCCCGCAGATATAAAAGGCGAAGCAGCTCCGCAAGCAGGTCACCATTCAGAGGCAAGACCTGCTTCCAGATACAGTTTGCCAGCAAGCCAGCCAGCCAGCCAGCAACAAACCAACAACGGCATGGGGAAGGAACGGTAAGCCTCTGCCATTCTGCTGTTGCCAGCCCTGGCAAGAAAGGGACAGGGCCACCCTCACACCCACCTGACGCCTCACTCTGCTTCTGCTGCTGGGTCTTCTGGCCAAGCCCGACTCGTCTTCTGGGGCTGCGGGGCTTCTGCTTGATGCTGCTTCTGGTGGTGGTGGCTTCTGCTGGTGGCTTACTTGGCTGCATTGCTGCCTTCTGGGCGGTGGTGCTTCTGCTGTGCTACTCTGGCTGATGCTGCTTCTGGGCGTGGTGCTTCTGCTGGTGGCTTACTCTGCTGGCACTGCCTCCTGGTGCTGGGGCTTCTCTGGGCGCTTACTCTGCTGGCGCTGCTCCCTGGTGGCTGGTGATTACTGCTGGGTGCTTACCTGTGCTGCGCTGCTCTTGGCTAGCTGAGTGCGTTCTGCTGGTGCTTACTTCTGGCTGTGCGCTGCTTCCCTGGTCGCTGCTGGTGCCTGCTGGCTGCATCCTGTCCTGCTCGGTCCTGCTGCGTCTCCTGGTCCTCTGCTGGTCCTAACTGGTGCTGCTGGTTCCTGCTGCGTGCAGCTGCGTCCTGCTGCTGCTGCTTTGCTAGGCTTCTGTTGTTGCTGCTTCTGGTCGGGGTGGTGTGGAGAACGCAGCCCCTACAACCTTGAACCCCTCTGATGAGGGCCCATATGGCCCTGCCAAAGGAGAGGAAAGAGGCAGACGCAAGAACGGGAGAGGAGGCCAAATACAACATAGAGAGGAACATGAGGATGACGGTGCTGGAGTGGCTGAGGAGAACGCAGTATCTATGGCGGAAGGACAAGGCTCTTATCACGACACCAAAAGAAAGCAGGCCTGCTTGGAGAGAGAATGCGGAGGCCTAGCCTAAACACTTCGGCAGGTTGCTCCTCGGCTGCGTGGAATGCAACATGCACACGCTGGTACGGAAGCTGGGCACCTCAAAGAAATCTGGCTCAGGCCAACGAGTCAAGCCTGACGGGACAGAGAGACCTATGTGATGGCCAAGTGGCAGCTTCTTGGGAGGGTTGAGATCCCCCAACCACGAGGGGCAGCCCCACTCACAACCCTCTCTCTAGGCAGCCTCCTGAGAGCGGCAGTCCTCTTCTGGCAGAGAGTCAGCTCCTGGTCAGGGAGGGTATGTGTGGATGCGTGCCATGACGGAGACCCCCCCGAACAGCTTGTACTACGCCATGCGCGGAGCGCATGGAGGACCCCCTTGATGCAGATGGAGCAAGGAACAGGCTGCTGCCACATGAAGACAACCCACCCCGCACCCCCAGCTCCATCCTCCACAGAAAGGCATAGATGCAACTGAGAGGGACAGAGCCACAACTGTCCTGCCTGCAGAGAAGAGACAACCATCAGGAGGCAGCGTAGATCTCCTCACTCAGCTGGTAAACACCGATGCCCATTCCTCCAACCGAAAGCCGCTTCCTCACCTATGCTCAACCAGGCCCTCATGAACATGGCGGCTCCCCAGTACCAGGTGGTGAAGGAACAGGATCACCGATCTTCTTCACAACCCTCCAGACCAAGCATGAACCTGCTCCCACCGCAGTCCAGGTCTGCTCCCATGCCACCCGCAGGTGATGTCGCCTCCCATTCCCAAGGGCTTTTCCACAGGCCCTCACCTACCAGGGCTACGGCTACGCAGGGAGTGTCCAGGCCAGCAACAGGGCAGCAGCCTTCCCAGTCCAGCGCACATGTTACATCGGATTGCCTACCATGGTGCCACATGCCACCGAGTGCACCCACACCACAGATGCACCTACGGCCAACAGATGCCCACCGATGCCAGTCCTCACGCCAGCTTTGCAGACCAGACAGCCCCCACTAGCACCTGGCTCTTTCCTCCACCCCACAGCCTAAACCAGGTCTCAGTACATCTGGTCCATCGGTATGGGGGAGAGACACCCCACGTCATGGAGGAAGGGGCTTCTCACAATCACGGTCTGACCAGCTGAGAGCTTCCTCAACAACACCGTCCCCTGTGTTCCTCTCAGGGCCAGGCACCCAGTGCGCGGCTTAGACCAGGACTCCAGCAGCAGCCACCTCCACAGCAACATGGCACCCTTCACTCCCTGGAGACTGGCACACCTCGCGAGTGACCAAGAAGAGTGCCAGAGACTGGGTGGGCACCCAGTTGACTTTATTTTTGCTTTGGAACTTGACTTGGATCATTTTCTTTACAGTTGTTATTAAAAAGATTATCTTTGCTTCACACACTTGTCTTCATATTATTTTATTGAACACAAAGTCTCTTGGTTGGAAACTTTTAGAAAATGGTTTAAGCCTTTGCATGCCTTGTAGCGCATGGGTAAAGATAGCAGTGGGAATGGCGCAGGGATACCTGTGGGATGGTGTAATAGCTCTGGGTATGGGCAGGCGAGATAACCTTTGGGCATGGGTAAAAGCTTGTGGATGGGCAGGGATACCTTTGGATGGGTAATAGCTGTGGGGATAGATAAACCTACGCAGTGCAAAGCATAGTTGGGCACTCTATCGCGATCGCACCTCCCAGTGCACCACCTATGGTCCTTTATTATCACTAAGCAATGTAAGCATTGATTCCACACATATTGAACATAAACAGAACTCTTTATGTAAATGCCCTGTTCATGTTTAGCCCAACCCAACAATACATTGGCCAATCTCATCCATGTGATGAGACAGGCTGAAGAAGCATCGCAATAATCACTATCATCCTATCTTTGCCAGCTCCACTGCTCCAACTGCGGGAGTTGCACCAGCTGTCTCAGGAGGTTGCGCTTGCTTCTTCCCTTCACGTGAGGCTCTGTGGGGCCTTGCAGCATCCTGCAGTGTCTATCAGGTTTCACCCTTGCCTCCATTTCTCCAGGCTCCATGTCTCCCATTGCCCTGTTGGAGGTCCACGAGCCTGTTCTGCCAACAGCTGGGTCATCCAGTGGGGTGCCATGCATTTGCAGATGCATGTCGTAAGCTTGAGCGCATTAGCTTAATCTTCCTCGACCGGCTGGTGCTGTGACGTGAGTTTTGGCGTCGCATGGTGGCGAAACTAGAATACCTGGAACCTGTTGGCCAAGATGCAAAAGGCGGTTCCACCGCTCGCCTTGCCCTGGACAGCCTGTAGTGAAGATCCTCTCTTCACGGGATGAGGAGTCTGGAAGTTGTAAGGCTTCATGAGGTAGGTTCTGAGCGGAGAGGCGTCATCCCCCACGCATGAAAGTAGGGCCAGCATCTTGTGTTCGTTGGTAGGGGTTCTGGGATTTGGGAAGCCCATGATGAAGGTTGCGTTCCAGCCCGCCTCCTTGAGGTGACTGGCGTTGGATAGCTGGCATCTTGAAAGATTGACCCGGTTGCTGAAGCATGCGATGTACCTGAACTCGTAGTCAGCTCGACCATGGCGAAGAAGATGATGCTGAAGAAGGCCCTTGTAGTTGAAATAAGTGGACCCCCCTGACTTGGCTGGAGCTTTGTAGGCCACGTACTTGCCATCTATGGCTCCAACGGTGTGGCAGAAATTCCACCTCTGAATACCCACTGCTCTGTAACTTTCTTCGCAAGCCTTCCTCATGGTGGGGCAGGGGAGGAGCGTCCTCCATGTATTCTTCACTTGATGGCCTGCACGCACTTCTCTGACCAAAACAATGCCTGATGGTGTTGGGTGGGGCACCCTCCAGCCGTACTGCATGCTCCTGTAGGTGGTCCATGAGGCCAGGTGGCGCAGAGTCAGTGCCACCTTGAGCCCAGGGTCCAGGCTGGGCCAGAAGTTGGTGCTCTGGCTTGGTCAACCTGGGTCCTCAGCCACTCCACAACTTCATCAAACATGGCTGAGGGGCATCCTATGAAGTTCTGGAATGCACGAGTGTCTTCGTCCTCAGCTCCGCACCATCAGCTTGTTGTACAGTCCATACTCTGCTCTTCTCACCCGATCCATCTTCGGAGCCAGACACTTCTTGATGCCTTCTTTTCTTACCATAGAACAGTTGAAACAGCCTGTAGATGGCTTCGCACTGTTGCAGAACGATGTTGGCTACCAAAAGAGTGTGTTCGATCCATGGAGGACATCAATGGATGCTGTGGAAGAGGCAAGAGCCAGATGAAGGCTGCAGAGGTCTGCACAGGAGGGCTGCCTGGACTGAAAGTGAGATCCAGGTGAGTTCCTCCCCCTTTTTATAGGCAATATAGGTTTTCCACTATGTGTCCTTTTTGCATCCTCTAGTCATGCCTCTAGAGCATCCTTATATCGAGATAGGTCCCCTCTGCGAACGTTTTTTCCATTTTAATGCTTTGTATGTGAGCTGCATCGCTTTCATCCTTTCTCCATCCGTGCTACTAACGCTGAACTTCCGATTCCGCTCCGTTTCACTTCCTCCCTGTGTCCGCTTTCCGCTGAGGCGGATTTGAGTTGGCACGGATGCACAGCGGATGCCTGTGGAAATAGTAGAACGGATGTTCCCGCCTATGCGTTGCGGATGCAGAACGGACGGGCATTGGATAACATTTTCCTCTCAAAAAGTTTTGAGCAGCTCAAAACTTTTTGAGCAGGTGGAACCTCAGTCGACGGATGCTGGATGGATAGAGAGGATGAAAAAACGGAGGCAGTGAGTACAAAACAGATGAATCCGTTAACCAACGGATGGCAAGTGTTGGCAAGTGTTTCTCTCCGTTTTACATCCTCTTTCCATCCGTTGGTGCAGTGTGACATGGGCTTTAGTGATGTTGTTTGATAACATTAGAATCAACCTTCAGATAAATGCACTATTATAAAATAAGTTTGGATACATATAAAGAGATTATAAAACATGTTTATGTTTTTAAAACATAGGCATTTCCACAAGACAGCTGTTTCTTTTACCGCAGTTCCTACAGATACAGTGCAACCCTCTCTGAATCTCCTCCCTTCATACAAAAGAGAAAGTGGAGAGGGAAGCTAAAACCTACTTTCCAATTCTGGCATATTATTTTTTTAAAAAGGGAGGAAATGGACAAAATATGTGCCAATTTCACTGTTTGTTACCTTCTAGACACCAAGATTCTGGCAATTCCTTAAAGGATTTCCCAGTTCAGGAGCTGGGAGGAGAAATGAGACAAGAGTTTTCATCAGTGGAAAAATATAACCATGTCATATCTGGAGAAAAAGATAAGTTCCAATATAAAGTAATTGAGATGAAAATAAATCTGCTTAGCTCTTCAGGTGCTGTTGTTCGGTTTGAAGCTACAGAATCCTTATGAGGAAATCAGAAATATGTTATCAAACACAGAAGCATGATAGATTGCAATATTCATTAATTTTTGTTTTGTTTTGAAGCCTGGCATGATAGAATGTGGGGATGACCTTAAGACACAAGATGATGATTGTTGTTAGTGGTGAAGTCATGTGCGACCCATCACAACCCAATGGACAACGTTCCTCCAGGTCTTCCTGTCCTCCACCATCTTCTGGAGTCCATTTAAGCTGATGCCTACTGCTTCAGTGACTCCATCCAGCTACTTCATTCACTGTTGTCCCCTTCTTCTGTTACCCTCAATTTTTCACAGCATTAGGCTCTTCTCCAGTGAGTCCTTCCTTCTCATTAGGTGGCCATAGTATTTGAGTTTTATCTTCAGGATCTGGCCTTCCAAAGAGCTGTCAGGGTTGATTTCCTCTAGGATTGACTGGTTTGATCACCTTGCAGTGCAAGGGACTCACATGAGTCTTCTCCAGTATCACATTTCAAAAGCCTCAATTCTTTGGATCTCATCCTTTCTTATGATCCAAATTTCACAGCCACACATTACAACTGGAAAACCACAGACATACTTTTGTTGGCAGGATGATCTCTGCTTTTTAGTATGCTGTCTAGATTTGCCATAGCTTTCCTCCCCAGGAGCAAGCATCTTTTAATTTCTTGGCTGGAGTCCCCACCGGTGGTGATCTTGGAGCCCAGGGAAATAAAATCTGTCACTGCCTCCATTTCTTCCCCATCTAGTTGCCAGGAATTGAGAGGGCCGGATGCCATGATCTTAATTTTCTTAATGTTGAATTTCAAGCCAGCTTTTGAACTCTCCTTCTTCTGCATCAAGGGGCTCTTTAGTTCCTCTTCACTTTCTGCCATCAGAGTGGTATCATCTGCATATCTGAGGTTGTTGATATTTCTCCCAGCAATCTTAATTCCAACTTTTGAATTTTTTCAATATTTATCTTATTCTCAATACTATTATAATATTAATATTATATATTATTATATTATATATTATTATATTATATATTATTATATTATATATTATAATATATTATTATATTTTATTATATCATATCATATCATATCATTCTCAATACTCATCTTATTCCCATCCATTGATGTTAACTGGTTGTTATCAATCATATCTGACCCTATGGATCAGCACCCTGCATGCCCCTCTGTATCACACTGGGATGGGACAACTTGCCACAGCCAACTAACTGTGGCCAACTCACCATGGGACAACTTGCTGCAGGACAATTTAACAATTCTATTTAGTTATTTAAAATAAATAAAAATATTTTAATTTTTGCAGTTCACTTTTACTTCTTGTCCCTCCATTTGCATCTTTTCTTTAATAATTCTATTCCACTATTTCTTTGATATTAGTGTCACTCTTGTCCCACAATGAGTTGTCCTGCAGTGAGTTGGCGATGGTGAATTGTCCTGCAATGAACTGGCAAGTTGTCCATGGCAAATTGTCATTGGCCTGTGCTGAGCTGGCCAAAGCAAATTATCATAGGCCTGTCTCAGGCTGCCTTCTTCAGATCTGCCATAGTCATTTGGGTGTTATCCTTTATAGTATCCAGCTAGCAGGTACTAGGGCAGTCCATTCTCCTTTTTCCATTGATCTCTTCCAGCATGAGTGACTTTTCAAGTGAGTCAGCTCTCATGACATGACCAAAGCCTCTCTTTGGCGATCTTGGCTTCAAATGATTATTTTTGGTGAGGTTCGGTCTCGGACTTCTTTGTAATTTTTTTCAGTCCATGGGATGCATAATAACATTCATTTATTTATTTATGTATTAATTAAAGCCCATGTCACACTGCCCAATGTTATCCGCGCTCAGAAGGGGCAAAAATTTGCATAACCGGATTGGATAACACGGACGGGGGGAGGATGCAGGGCGGATGGAAAGCGGATGTGGAATGGAAGCCTAGCGGATGGAAGCGGATGGAAGCGAGGACAGCTCCGCAGGGCTTCTGGGGCCTCAGCAAAGTGGATGCGGAATGGATACAGTGGAGTGCAGAACGGATGCACAGCGGATGCACAGCGGAAGCCTAGTGGATGCCGAGCGTTATTGCGCATGTGGGAGAGGATGCATTGCATCAGCCCCGCAGATATAATGAAGCAGCTCGGAAGCAGGTCGCCATTCAGAGGAAAGACCTGCTTCCAGACACATCGACTGCCTGCCTGTCCTGCCTGCATGTCTGCCTGCCAGCCTCCCTGCCAGTCCTCCTGCCAGCCTTGCTGTCTGCCTGCCTGCCAGCCGTGCTGCCAGCGCTCCCAGAGCCAGCCTTCGCTGTCTGCCTGCCTGCAAGCCTTGCTGCCTGCCTGCCTGCCAGCCTTGGTTCATCCTGCCTGCCAGCCTTTGGTGCCTGCTGCCTGCCAGCCTTCCTGCCAGCCTTGGTGCCTGCGTGCCCTGCCAGTTTTTCCTGGTGCCCAGCCTTGGTGCCAGCCTTCCTGCCAGCCTTCCTGCCAGCCTTTCCTGCCAGCCTGGTGCCTGCCTGCCTGCCAGCCTGCCTGCCAGCCTTGGTTGCCTGTCTGCCCAGCCTTGATGCCTGCCTTCCTGCCAGAGCCTTCCTGCCAGCCTTGTGCCTGCCTCCCTGCCAGCCTTCCTGCCAGCCTTGGTTCCTGCCAGCCTCCCTGCCAGCCAGCAACCCCACACCCATGCTGAAACACAGCAAGCCTCAGCCAATCTGCTGCCAGCCCTTGGCAAAGGGACAGGGCTACCATCCCACCCCCTGCCCTGGCTCTGGTTCTGCTGGGGCTTCTGCAGCATGGGCTCGCTCTCTGAAGCTGGGGCTTCTGCTGCTTCTGCATTTTGGAGGAGCTGATGACAAGCACTCCAGGCACCAGCCAGCCTTCGCACATAGCAGCCTGGATGAGGAGCCAGGGCTGGCAGGCAGACATGAACGCAAGGCTGGGCAGGGAAGGCAGCGACACAGCAAGGCTGGCAGGGGGAGGCCAGGGGGGGACGGCAGCACCGGCTGGCAGCAAGGCTGGCACCAAGGCTGTGCAGCCAAGGCTGGCAGCAGGGTTTGCAGGAAGACAATGCAGGCAGGCAGGCAAGGACAGCCAATCCGGTCCGGCTACGCATGACCGTCTTTCCTTCTGAGATGGCGACCTGCTTCCGAGCTGCTTTCGCGTTGACTATCGCTGCGGGTTGACAGTCAACCTGCATGCCTCTACCGCATGGCGCAAATTAACACCAAAGGCATTTCCATTAGGCCTTCTACTGCTTACATCGCCGCTGTGCCATCCTTGCTGCTGCATCCCTGTACCGTTCCGCGTCTGCTGTGCATCGCCGTGTAAGTCCGTTCCGCCGTCCACTTTGGCTGAGGTCGCCGCGAGAAGCCTAGCGGTATGCGCCAGTCGGCACATCGCATCCGCTTCCTGTCCGTTCCGCATCCACTTTGCATCCGCCTTGCGTCCTCCGGCCCGCGTTGCCGTGTTATCCCGCTCTAGTTATGGCAAGATTTTTGCCCCTTTTGATGAGCGTGATAACACGGATGGAACATTTTGCTTCAATCCATTGTAGTCCTTTTTTGCATTACCGGTTGGCAGTGTTGAGCATTGGGCTTTAATGACAGTTGTAAAATTTTCCGCATTTCGCGCAAATCTAGCTCCAGTGCATGCTGCATTAAGTTATTATGTTAGTTATCACTCTTTAGTGTACTACATGCTTGCTGTCAAACATGTATCCCCAGGTACTTGATCTTATTTGTGTCTTGGATTATTCAAGTACATGACCACCAGTTCTTCCTTTTGTCTTGATAACATATTCTTTGTCAAAATCTTTGTTTTGTCTTTATTTATCTTCAAACCAGCCACCTTCGCATATACCTCTATCTTTTCTATCAATTTTAATGTTGTTCCTAGTGGGTCTTCTAAAATGAAAACCAGATCATCTGTGAATGCTCGCAATTTAAATTCTTCCTTTTTAATTTTTATCCCTTTTATATCATTTTTTTCTCCAATATTTCTGTTTAGTACTTCCAAGGTTAACACAAACAACAAAGGTGACTGTCAGCCTTCAAGATCTTCTACTATCACTTTGCATCCTTCGGCAACCGATGGGTTGCTTCCAATTCAATGTTCTTCCTTTTGGTTTACAAGGGGCCCCAGTTGTATTCATGTAAATGATCAATCAAGTGTTACATGAACATTTATACAGGGGGGTTCTGGTTTATCTTGATGATATCGTTATCTACCAGGAAACTCTGGATGAACATGTGAAACTAGTGTGGTTGGTTCTACAGAAACTGTGTGCCGCTAAGTTGTATGCTAAATTGTCAAAGTGTGAATTCCACAAAGACAAAATTGACTATTTCGGATATCGCATTTCATCTGAAGGCATAGAAATGGATCCAAGTATCCTGATAAGCCTTAGGATTGTATTCTTTTGTGATTGTTTAATGATTAATAATTGTCTTTATATTTTCTCNAATTGACTATTTGGGATATCGCATTTCATCTGAAGGTATAGAGATGGATCCAGAGAAGGTGCGTGCCGTTCTGGAATTTTGGAGAATCTGTTCCGTTCTGGATTTTGAATGGAGCTCCGCCTGACATTATTTTGAATCTCCCCCACCAGCCCACCCGGAGAGAATACACAGGCGTGTAATGGGCTCGTAGCATTCGGTTTAATTCTGGCCATGCCATCTGTTTTACGTCCCGCGGTTTGGCTAATGCCTTGGCCATTTTGAAAATGGTAGGGCCACAATGCGTGAGGAATACAGCTCTCTTCCNAGTGCCAAGCAGCTTTTGAAAAGCTAAAACGACTGTTTGCTGCAGAACCAGTGCTAAAGCACCCGGATATGGAGGCCCCCTTTGTGATCCAAGCCGATGCGAGTGATGTGGCTGTTGGAGCGGTGTTACTTCAAATCAACAAGAAAGGGGACTTACAGCCTACGGCTAGAGATGGTTTGGCTTGGGAGGGGACCAAGTTGTATGTGCCCCAGGTGCTGAGGGGCCAAATACTACAACAAGTTCATGATTCCAAAGCAACTGGTCACTTTGGATTTGTGAAAACCTTACATCTGATTAAGCGGCAATTCTGGTGGCCTACTTTAAAGAAGGACATTGAANAGTTCGTTGGGCCTTACTGACCTGGAGACATTTTCTGGAAGGAGCAAAACACACATTTGAGGTATGGACTGATCATACAAATTTGGAAGCTTTGAAAACGCCCCGGAAGCTGTCCCCTAAACAAGTTCGCTGGGCCCAGTGATGAAGTGATATAAGACTAGGTGCTATTGTTATTGCTATCTTCTCATATTTACAGCAAAATTTTGGAAGACAAATCTATAGCTCACTTGGATAAGTTTCTAACAACCAGTCTTTAAGGTTACCCATGTTCAAACAGTAGTAAAAAGCCCACTAATATCCATAACCATTAATCGCACTCTTTTAAAAACACCCAAATTGAATGCCACTATTGTACTCCAACTGCTGGCAATTAATCCTGCAGTTTAATTTTGTACTATAGACCTTGAAAATCCTTACATTTAATTTTAGTAGATGACCTTGAGCTCCAATATTTTAAGAGAGGGGAAAAAAACCAATTCTCTCATTCCTCATTGTCATGCATGATTTTATATAACTATGTCATGTCTCTTACTCTGTTTCATTCCACATTAAAGAGTTCCAATTGCTTTATGCACTGCTCCTCCCTCTCAGTCATTTTGGTTATCTCTTTTACCATTTTTTCTAACTCTAATAAATTTTTCAAGATGAAGTGACTAGAACAATGCATGACATTCCTAGTGTGGTCTCAATATTGAGTCATCAGTATTTTCTATTCTTAGAAATTAGATATATTTTGTCAATGACCACATGTCTCTAATCTGTTCTTTCAGGTCTCTCAGTGGTGCACTCATTGCCACTGCAGCTGAGTCCATTTACCATGCTGCTGCCCATCTTCTTCCCTTCTAACTTGCAGAGCATTGGAAACTCATCAAAGATTTTTATAAACAGTTAATCAGTGGAACAACTTGCCTGAGATATTGTGGGTGCTCCAGCACTGGAGGTTTTGAAGAAGTAATTGGACAACCATTTGTCTGAAATGATATTAGGTTTTCTACTTGAATAAGAGGCTGGACTAGAAGACCTCCAAGGTTTCTTCCGACTCTATTATTCTGTTATAAAGATGCAGCTCTGTAGTCAATTCAGTGATCCAGGCAAGAAAGGCTTCTTAAAAGCCATAGAATCCTACAAAATTTATTAGAAGTAATAGTAGGATAATTGTTATCATACTATAAACCCTAAAGGCCCAGTCCCACTGACCGATGGACGCAAAACGTATGCATAAAGGACACAGTGGATGAGCAAAATTTCGGGGATGGCTCCATCCATTGTCCTCCACTCCACTGAGAAACAGAAGTGTGTGAAAACTTTCTGCAGTAAACAGAACAGAAGCAAGTAACGGACATAAGAACGGACATGACGACTCGCAGCGTTAGTATGTACGAGGGCATGGGTAATTATGCGAGGCTCACCCTGTTGACCATAGGACCTAAGCCTAGCGTCGGTCCTTCGACCACGATGCCACACGTGCAGTGAAACTCACGGAGCGCATACGGACCAACTAGACAGCTTCCAAAGCAGTGCCGCTCGCGCATTGTCTGCATGCGGGGTGCGAGAATTTTGAAGTGCCGGAGATCCATTTTAGCCGGTATGAACGCGGATGCATCACATACACCTAAAGGAAAGCAAAGGGATGCACCCCCCGTGGATCGCTTATATCCAGATGCCAAACCGTTCACTGCGCACTCCTTTTCTATTTCCCATCGCTACTCAGTCTGTAGATAGACGTCTTCCTTCGCGCTCGCTACCTTTTGATCTCCTCCCTCTTGTCCACTTTCAGCCATTCGCATGCGGATGTGAGTTGCGAGGGATGCCCAGAGGATGCAGAGAGTGATACAGTGGACGTTTAACGCGGTACATGATAACGCGACAAAGAACGCTTGTTGCTCCGCTCCATAGTGTCGCCACGTGCTCCATCTCCTACCATCGTACACGTGCGGAAATTCATCCATTCCACCAAATTCATTGATGCCAAGCTCAAAACTTCCTTGCGCAGATGAAATCGGCAGTGGATGGATGCTCGACGGATTAGAGCCATCATTGAAAACACGTATTCAACATGAGTACCACAACGGAGCCTGCAGTAAGCTTTTCAACGCTCCAACGGATGGCAAGCTTTTTTTAACGTTTTACATCCTCTTTGCATCCGTAAGTGCAGTGGGACCAGGCCTTAACCTTGTTGAAATGCAATTGGTCTTTTGGCCCTGATTTCTTCAGTGTTTTGTATTTCCAGGTAAATGTGACAAGACACCTATTTGTGAGGTAGATAATTCATTTTCCACTATATCTATCTATCTATCTATCTATCTATCTATCTATCTATCTATCTATCTATCTATCTATCTATGCAGAGATTTAAAACTGAAGAAGGTGTTGATAGACACACCTGCTAAATAGTCTCAGAAGTACAGGACTTTCTCCTGTTTTGGACATTGGGGAATGTTGCAATAATTTATTTCATTTTTAATTATGTACTTCTAGATTATAACAAATCCATTGTTCCATATGATATCTGCAGAGATCAGAAATCAACATCTTAAATTCAGAGCAGTAACATTCATGCTCTCTGAAATAAAGTGATTTATTTGATTTTCACTTAGTCTGTAGTATAAATTCAGCCACTGAGTGAACACAGACAACTATGGTTTAGTCAATTCATCTTGACTTGAAGCAGCCAATTTTAGCATGATGAATTGCCCAACCAGAACTATTTCTCACAGTCAGTCAAAAGTAACTCTTCTTAGTTCTAATAAAGTCAGTAAATTTTATTTCCAGGTAAGTATGCATAGGACTATAGAATTGGCAATTTCTCTTAAAGAAATAGTCACACTACACTCACTACAGATATAATACACCCTTTTAGGTATTTCCTAGTCATTCAAAACACTTTAGGGAGATTATCTAACAATCAGTTCCCATGGAATTATAGCTCTTGTGGTTTTTCTAAATGAGTGAGAATAAAGTTGTCTCCAGCAATACTTTCAGAATTACATTCTGTATTTAGATACTAAGAAAAAACTTTAGGAAGCCTTTCTTGTTGGATGGAACTGTCTCTTGCTGAATGGTACATAGAAAGATTTCTGCAAGGTAGATGTCTCCCTTCAAGAGAATACAAATCTGTATCTCCCAGGAAATGCCTAAATGTGCCTCATAGGAATATGAAGTCATTTAATTGCCCCAGCACTAGAAAAAAGTGAAAATTTGCAAAGCAGTGCACTTTTATGTTGCACAATCAATTACAGTAATGAAAGGTTAGTGGGAAAAAAAAATTCGGTAGCTGTTCCAGCAGGTTTTCTTCTTTCCTTGTGGGGTTGTAAATGCTGCTAGTTTAATTGCCCGATATTTTATTGCTTTAATATAAGTTATTCAAGTAGTAACACTGACTTTCACTCCTGTTGCTACTGAACATCAAATGAAAGGAGGTTTTTTAAACAACATTCTTGCTTGATTAGCATCAACAAACAACTAATAAGCAGGGAAGAACTTAAGGAATATATATATAAAATCCTTGACTGATTGAAATGTTCTTCTCTTCCTTTTGGAGGGTGATATTTTTTAGGAATAAGAGATTTGTAGTGGTTTGAGTGTGATAGAGAATGAATTTAGCTGTAGAAATAGCTTGAAAAATCGTGAAAGAACTGAGTTAGCAGAAGAATATGAGCAGAGTTATTGAATCTAGACTAAACATCTGGTCCAACATTTGATCCCACAAGATAAGCCATGAAGGAGATACAGCTCCAACGTAACCTTTTTCTGTTATGCTAAACTGCAGTAGGTAACAAGAGCTTTTGATAGTAGAAATAAAGCTAAAACCAATTACCTTATATTTCACATTGTTAAACTCCTCTTAAAGCTGTCAAAGTTCTGTTCATCATTACCAGTTACCTATGGACTGATTTTTTTTAAAAAAAATGTACTATGGCTCTCCAATCAGCAGCATACTGAAATTGCCCTCTGAAATTCAACTATGTGATTTTAGCTTGTTTTTGGAGTTCTGATTCTTGGAAGCAATTTGCATGTGGGAGCTTCTGCTTTCATTCTTTCACCTAAGTCTACCAGACCTCACAGCCAAAAAGGGTGGGTTTTTTTTTGAGGGGGGAGGCTAATTTTGTAGAGACTGGGGAAATTTTAAATACTGGGGACAGAAGCAGTTACTTCTGAAAAAGATCTGCACCCCATCCCTTAAGCATCTCCCAAAGACAAAATAGAGGAGAAAACTTTCCAGTAACATCAGAGCATCTCATAATGGTTCTCTGCAGTCCTTCCAAAGGTCCAGTGGTTGTCCTTGTTCTAAAGTCTTGATTGATTTATATTAACTTCTTTTCCTAAGGATTCTCAACCTGAGCATTTATTTATTATTACATTTATTGGCCGCCCATCTTATCACACGGTAATTTGGAGCATATTTTTTTGAGAGCAGCCACAAATTAAGTGGATGTTCTCACTGAGCTGCACACTTAGAAACCCAACAATCTTTTTCCTGGTCATTTATTGATGGTAAAATTCTGTCCACACATACACAGTTTGCCCTTTTAATATCACCACTAAGCAGGTTGAGGCCAGGGTTAAATTCATCATCAGTTTGGAATCCTTATGTTCCCACAAGAGACCTAAGTCCATCCCCCTTCCCCTGAATTCCATTGACCCTTATTTAGTTCCAATTTGGGTTGACTGTTAGTAGATCCAGATTCTTGTGTGTTGGTAGCATGTAATAAACTTACAATGCTTTGAATTCTGCTCCTGTTCCTGGTTTTTTGCACCTGTCAAATCCACTTATCCTTATGGAGCTTTTCAGATTCTATTTTTGTTTTAACCATCCTGAATAATTGGATATAATCTGAAAATGTGTTGTTTCTTAAGGCCATGTCACACTGCACCAACAGATGCAAAGAGGATGTAAAACGGACAAAAAACCTTGCCATCCATTGGAAAACGCTATGTACTCACTGCCT
>BHFT01005061.1:0-34537 GCA_004320025.1 Laticauda laticaudata
GGGGGGGGGGGGTTCCCAAAGGCTCCATGAACAACTTCACCTCCCCTGGGGGGGCTTTTCTGGAAACCCTGATATTCGGCTGGCTGGGAAACCTACTGCAGTTGCCCTCTCATTTGTTGATTAATCTTGTTAAATTGTCTCTCTGGAGCCGCATGTCTGCGTTTCTCTGCCTTCAATTCAGCCTGAGTTGTCTTCTTAGGGGCTAGAGCCTTAACTCTGATTTTTGCAACCACTTCCCTCTGAGCAGTACATTGTCTGTGTCTTTTCTTTTTAGTGGGTTGTCTGCGGCTATGGGGAAAGTCTCAGACACTTCCCTGCTTGCCTAGCAGCGCTTGAGAAAATGTTTATCCCAATGTTGCAGGAGAACGGAGCTCCGCTCTCCTGAAGTTGCAGCTGCCTAGATCCCCGGGAGCTGATTGAAGCAAGGGTAGTTTCTGTAGAAAATCACTGAATAAAATGCTAACACTTTCAGAGACACAGCTTGTGACTTAAAGAAGCTGAGTCAAAACTGGGGATTCTCCCAGGGGCTGGGGTTTTATATACAAGTACAGACTCAGCTTAATGACATCATAAGAAGGAGTCTACCCAACCTGGGCTCTTGCTGCAGCATGGAGAAGTCCTTAACTTTCCAGACATATGTGACCTCATTTTACTAACATCACCACTAATCTTAAGGATTGGTTAGAAGGTTGTACCAATGTGGCTGGGAGCTTTCACCCATGTGTCATCTATTCTCCAATCCAGATGCTGTATCTATGTTGCCTTTGTCTTCTTGTAAAAACCCTATAAATGTAATAAACACTGCCCATTCAGTCAGACATATTGGCACCCTGCACAATGACTGGTCTTTGAAATCCACATCCAACATCAAATGTTATCGAATAGGTATTTTTAGTTTGTAGAAGATGTAAGATATTAAACCCATAATTAGCAAATTTATAATGGCAAATATTCTACATAAATATGTTTGATTTTTAATTAAATATAAATTTAGTTTGTGTCTTGCTTTAAATACAAATATTACAACAATATTTTACCTCTGTTTATATCTATGCATCATACAGCTATAAGGTTGCCATGTTTTGTCCCCAAGGAATCTTCCAGTAGAGAGAAGATATTCACAAGTATCATTACCTTAAGAGGAAAAAAAAAAGAAATAGAGATATAAGAAATTGATAGGCAGATAATAATACCCAATTCAGTCTAAATATTTAACTGATTGTATGACAAACCAATACATTCTGTAAGAAGCTGAACAAGTACTGTATCACCTGGTTGGCTGCTTCTAGATAATTGCACAAGCAGTTGGTGAAGCTGGATTCACTTATAACCATGTGATTTGCTTAGTGACCATAAGGATTCGCTTAATTGCCACCCAAACTGTTAAAAAATTGGGCCCCATTTGATTTATAACTGCAACTTTAATGACAGAAATTCCAGTTCCAATGGTTGTAACTTGGAAACTATCTGCACTCTTTCTCTCTCCTAACTATATAGTAGTTTTTATATTTATATGTAGTTATATGTAGTATAATTTATAAACTATACGTAGTTTTTCTATTTATTTTGCATTTAAAAATACAAATACATTTTCTCCTTTGAGAATGAAGAAAAAGTAACAGTGCCAGGAAGAAATTACAAGGAGAGCTAACCTAAATCCTTTTGGTTTCTTAACTGCATCCATTAGAGTTGTATTCTAAGATGTGTGGCTACATCTTTTAAACAAGTAAATATGGCAAATTGGCAATTATTAAGATTGCTATCACTTTAAGAATAAGTAGTTATGGAAAATCCCCTTGGTGAAAATGGAATCTAATACTACAACCCCAGAAGTTTTCTTTTTTTGAGTTTGGTACATTGCCAATACAGAAAGAAAAGCAATGTAGTATAAAAATATTCTTAACTTGCTTATAATTGCTCCCCTAGGGACATGCAAAGTTCTCTGTTCATGTATTGTTCCATGTGCAAAACAGTGGGTTTCAAATAGTCTGTGCCCAAACTGAAAATGCCCAAACTTTGCAACGTTTTGGTCCATTCCATGTACAGAACAAAACATGGCTGTTCTGTCCTGAACATAGAATACAGGGCTGTTTTGTTCCAGACAGAAACTTTGATGTGGCAGAAGGTAATGGAAGAGAGGGAGCTGGGAAATTGGGGCAGGCAGATTGGCGAACCACATTGGAAGCTGCTGAAGGGAAGGGCAACATGCATCAGAATTATCCTGCTTATCTTGTACATATTATTTCGTTGAAAACCTTCAATTTTTTAATGGCTAAGAACTTCTCTCCAAGGTTACTCACAGACTTCTCTAACTAGATTAAATGTTTTTGTTATATAAATTTAGTACCCAGATTATCTCTCAATTCCTTTTTTGAAAATATCTGGCTTTGATTTTTTTTTCTTCCTTTCTCCTCAAACCTTGTTCCATGTGGTGTTTTTCATACTGTGAGCATAAGGGTCAAAATAAATTGTCTTTATCTGTTTTGTTAAGTCACCTAAGAATATTTTTTCACTTAAAGAATGGGTCAAAATACACCAAATAAATATACCACATTATCATCTAAAAAGTTTAGAAAGTATTTTAAAATTACAAGCTAAAAATAAGAAATCAGATGTGCAACTTTGAAATCAGATTATTTCATCAAAAGAAGAAATCTGTGACTAAGTCTCTACATCCAGAAAGGAAATACCTGTCAATGGTATGGATCTGTAGCAGCAACTGTAAGTTTTCAAACTCATTATGTATTCATTAACCATCTGATTGTGAATCTTGATGAAATAAAGTCTCAACACTTGCCACATGGGCTCAGAAGGGCAACAAAATGTAACTTTCAGCTCCTGAATATGAAAATATTCATCTTCACCCCTATAGAAAAATATGATCTTCATTCCTGCATAAAACTTCCCTGCATTTTCCAAATTTTGTATTTATTTCCTTTCAATCAGCTTCTGCCAAGCACCTTTCCAAGCATACTATACTAATGCCCTTTAATTTTTGACTCACTATTAGTTTTTGCCTTTACAAAAACAACCACAACCAATGACATTCTTACAAATGACAAGCAGAAGGGGAAGCCCTGAATAAGTTAAGTTGCCCAAATGTTTTTCCAGTTATACCATTAACATATGCAGTCTGATTGCCAACATTCACCAAATATTTATGATTTCATTTTCATTTTTTTCTTGGATGCTAAAACTGGTATGTGAATTCCCTTTTTAACATTTCACTGTCATTACCATTCAGATCTTACAAACAGTTCTTCCAACATTCCCTCATTTCTAGCCTTTCTTAGTTTCAGACATACAACACAACTATTTTCCCTCCATCAATATTTATTCTTCTCATGTTTCAATTCAGTCTTCCAAATACCATAATTGTCAAGTAGGTAGATTTACAGATAATGAACTCTGTCATTCATCATAATAATTTTTGCTTTCATATAATATTTTTAGTATGGATGTATTGATCAAAGACCAAAAAGTTGTTTCAGATCAGGCATGGACATGCATGATTCACATCACCTCTTCCTTTTAGCTTCAGATAAGAAACTCAGTACCTTCCCACTTTTCAGTAATGCAGAGAAAGTAAATATTAAGTTACCACTCTGAAGCATGCCATTCAAATCGATAGCTCTAATCTAGAGACAACATGATTGATTGCAATCCACTAATTTGGACGATACTAAAGTATACTCAGAGTATCATGAAGTACAGAGTTCTATTTTGTCAGTATGCAGATTTAAAGTTTCCCAAATGGAAAATTTACTATTTGACACAGAATGCTTTTGTCCAGCACACCACATCTACTGAATGCAATTGTAATTACTAGTTCATAACGTTTTTAGAACACTATGATTCACTAAATTTTAATCTTTTACAGTTTACTTATTGTTACAACTGAAAAAAAAATCCTAAAAACAAATACTGGTTAACAGATAAGGTTACATACTGTACAGTATATAACCATATCACTGTGAGTAAAAAACAAGAGAGAAAAAAAAACAGAAACAGAATAGGGAAGGGGAGGGAACTTATTTCTCTCTTCGCCTTCTCAGCTCCAATACAAATGCAACCAATCCCAGTATTTTTAATAGGTAATAGTGGGACATAATTAAGGTCCACTGTATAACAATTAATTAGTTCCTTCTAACTGAATTAAAATCCTGGGATAATAGATCGTAAATTTTAATTTTATTTTGGATCTACAGATTGAACTACTTAACATAGAACTTTGGGAGTGATATCAGACATTTCTTATTTACTCAATGATGCAAAAAGTGGATAACCAAGGCTAGACTATCCAGATATAATATTTGAAAGCAGAAATCCAAAAGGGCAATAGAGCAAAAGCCATTCTAAAGTATTCATTTATTATAGAAGAGTTAGCAAGTTTTAGGTGAATAGAAATACACTAAATGATTCTGAGAATAATGATTCTGAGTTATAATGGATGGAGCACTGAGGGAGAGTGAATTGTACTGTAGCATGTAAATAACTTGGTATTCAAATCCCTTATTTAGTTTTTAAATAATGCTACAGACATTGGGCTTTAAACTACAGTTTTCACATGTATCAATCTGGAAATGATTCAAAACTGCAATTTATTTTGTACCTTTACTAATCAATATTTGTTGATTAAGTTAAAATAAAAGGTAGGCAAAGTCTTCAGAAACCTATGAACTGCTTATTTCAGATATCAACAATCCTGGACAATTATTCTTTATTTCCTCAAGACTTGAGTTAAACAATGTTCATAGCATAGATACATATGCAGGATTCAAATTCAGATGCTGGTTCTGCTCTATTATGTATGCAGGAAATACAACTTGATTCTCTTTTTTGCCAGCAATTGATTTTTACATTAAAAAAAGATGTATGGTCACAAATTCAAAATGCTATTATTCAGAAATGAATAAGAAAAATTTTAATATGTCAAATACAGAATGTGAAATGAGAAACCTGAGTTATATGTTAAAAAAATTCAACATTATCAAGATATAAGGCAACTATGCTACTATAAAGGTTAATTATTATATCCATAATGTTGTTGTAATCAATTACTACTATAACTAGACATTTAGTTTATTGTGCATCTATTTAAACATTAAAATACCATCAAATCATAACCAGTTAAAAAGCACTCAGCAGCAATTCTTCTTTTCCCTGATTTTTCTGAAATCAAAAAAGTTGATTGAATCAAAAATATCCAATTCTTGAATTTTAGTCATGGATACCTGCTAAAATGTTATTAAGACTAACAACATATTGTGGCAACCTCAAAGAAATTTAATCAAAGTACCTCTTGGGGACTGTAAAAGTACTCCTCCCTTACCAACTTTGTTTGACAACTCCATAAATAAGTAAAGCAATTGCTAAGCAAAAGATATCCTGTAACCTCCCCACTTAATGATGGCTGTAGCAGTGTTGATTGAGATATCAAATAACATCAGCTTGCAATCTTCTGCTGCCTTTCTCATTTACTCTGCTTGACAAAAGCTGACTGGGAAGGCTGCAAATTGTGATCACATGATAATATAACACTGCAACTATTTTAAATGCAGGCGGGTTGCCAATGCCTGAATCCCAATCCTGCTATTTTTCTAGTTCTTATTTTGTCATCAGTTGCCAGTTGTTTGGAATGGCAAGCCTAAACGGTTGTATTTATTGAACCTTGCACTGGCGCTGTAAAACAAAGGACGAAGAGGATTGAAATCCCTCTTCTTCAAATAAATAATTGTGCTCTTATCTTCCAGGATCCTGCAAGGCTGTCAAAATGCATCATTTATACCGTCAATCCCGTTTCCTACAATTGTTTATAATGAGCAGCGCTAATTAGACCTACCCCTCAGGGCAGGGAATTTCTTTAGATAACTCTGGATCCGTTACACCTCCTGCATGAGAAGCGCTTTGGCTTAAGTGGGGCTGCTTTATCTGAACAAGTGAATAGACACTTGTCTGTTAGGAGAGAAAACCAAGCATAGAAATATTATCGCATCTCTGTTCCAACCTGGGGAAAAGAGGCTAGAAGGAGCAGGATGTTCGCCGGGGCAGTTGCTAGCCGCCTTCACAATTATCTGGCCGGTCTTCTATGTTCCCTGGAAGGAAAAGGGGGGCGAGGGAGGGAGAACCGCTACCAAGCCGGCTCAGGACTTCAAACGCCCCGCTCTCAACCGACCATCCCTTCGGATCCGTGGAAGCCTGTAACACACTCCTCCCGATAGAGCCAAGCGGCAGTCCTCGGACTGCGCGCGTATGTTTCCCGGCGATATTCCCCTCCTTAGCCAGTCCCCGTCTGCGGTCATGGCCGTTCCGCCCCCCCGCTTTACTCACCTTGATACCGACGGGAGACGGCGTAGCAGGCGGTGAGCAGGACTACAGAGGCCAACGCCAGCGCTTTGGCGCTCCTCACGCTGAAGTAGTGGTTGATTTCCCGCTTTCCCAAGCTATAGGCCAGGGTCGCCATCTTGGCTCCTCCATGACAACAGTGCGCGAAGAAGCGGGCGGGAGGGCGCACACGGGCAGCGCAGGGCTCCCAGGAGGGAAGGGAAAGCAGTTGCTGCTACGGAAAGGCGAAGAGATGAACGGCCCTGCCGCAGCTGAATAGGCGTCACTACGGCCCGTTTGGGTCGCTCCCGCTCAGCATCCCGCCGTCCCTCTTGGCGGCGCAGATCCCTCCCCTGTTTTTCTCCTCCTACTCGTCGCCTTTTCAACTCGGCAGACAGGGAACACGTGCAACGGGTCTGCAGTCTCCCCGGCCAACGTCCTCGGGCATCCTTCCCTTAAAGCGTAACAATTTGAAGAGATGCGGACTTCAACTCCCAGAATTCCCTTAGCCAGCCATGGGACGCTTGGCTAGGGAATCTTGGGAGTTGAAGCCCATACGTCAAAGATTGAGAAACGCTGGCTGCTGTGATGCCGTTCATCACCTGTGCTCCTCTTCCGTTATGGAGGAAGATGCGCAGGTGCCGTCCCTGTGCGGTCCAACGCGGGGACATCTGCGAGGGCAGAGAGAGACTGAAGGAATAAACCTCCACCCTCCCCTTAGCCGCCTTTGCCATCCTTTTATGGCATTCTGGCTCATGGTGAATGAAGAAACTGTAATAGCCACTTATTGTTTTTCCCCACCTGTTTAAACGGAAAGGGCAGCACTTCGCGGGAGAAATGGGGCGCTGGCTTGACGCACAAGGAGGCGGTCAGGGAGCAGCTACTTATGAGCCCCACTAGGTATCCAGAAAAAAAGCGCACCCTTCAGTACTCTCCTTATCTTTATGTGAGGTTAGTTCAACAGTATCTTGCAAATGTGAAAGTATCCCTTCTAACTTTTACTCCCCCGAAAACTAGGAAGGGTCCGTTCTGAGACCCTTTCTGTATCTGCCCTGCCTCGGATTCAAATTTAGTCTCTCTCTCGCTCCCCCTGAGAACAGAGCTGGAGACGATATCCCGCGATCCCAAATAAAGAATGATTGATCAATAGGAAAACGGAGTGGGGAATTTTCCTGCAGACTTTTTTGGAGGTTTTCCCAGGGTCTCTCCACGAGATTTAAATCTCCACGGGATTTAAAATTATGAATTTGGTGGTCCCTGAAGTCCAAAAGATTGGCGACCCTTGAGGTAGAGTATTCCAGGCATTGACCACTCTGTTGCTGAAGTAGTATTTCCTGCAATCGAGTTTGGTGCAGTTAACCTTGAGTTTGTATCTATTACGTGCTCGTGTATTGTTGTGGTTGAAGTAGGCATTGACGGGTAGGACATAGCAATGGATAATTTTGTGTAACAAAGAAGTCATTACTGTTTTTTATTGTTTTATGGTACTCTGAAATATAAAATGGCATAGTGATATAATGGTACAAGGGGAAAAGGGGAAAAACAAAAATTCAGCATAAAATCAGAATTGCAAAATTTTTCTAGATGGAGGTCTACATTTCTGAACCATCTACAAGAAACACTCCAAAACAATAAGTGAGGGCAGGAGAAAAACTAAACTATATCTATTTTATCTAAATTTACTATAATTAATAAAGTTGGCTTGCATTCATCAATTAAATGTTTTTCTCCTAAAGTTACTTCAAAAATTACAGGAAGTATTAATTTTTTTAAAAGCCACTTTGGTAGTGGTTAAAGCCCCTGTCACAAGCACGAATGGATGGAAAGAGGATGTAAAACGGAGAGAAACACTTGCCATCGGTTGGTTAACGCGATGCATCCGTTCCGTACTCACTGCGTCCATTTTTCATACTCTCCATCCGTCCAGCATCTGTCTACTGAGATTTCATCTGCTCAAAAAGTTCTGAGCTGCACAAAACTTTTTGAGCGGATAAATTATCCAACGCGTCCGTTCTACATCCGCTATGCATACGGGGAACATCCGTTAGACATCCGTCGTCATCCGTTACGCGTCCGCTATATCCGCTAGGCCATCCCGCTGCGCATTCGCGCAACTCACATACCGCTCCAGCAGAAAACGGACCACAGAGGAAGCGGAACGGATTGCGGAACGGACAGCGTTAGTAGCATGGACGGAGAAAGGATGAAAGCGGATGCAGCTCGCATACAAAGCATTATGGAAAACTTCGATAGGGGACGTATCTCGGATATTTAGGATGTCTGCAGGATGTCTAGAGGATTGCAAAAAAGGACACCTAGCAGAAAACCTATTATTTCCTATAAAAAGGGGAGGAACTCACCTGGATCTCACTTTCAGTCCAGCAGCCCTGCTGTTGCAGACTCTCTCAGCTTCATCTGGCTCTTGCTCTTCCACAGCAACCAGTCATCTCCACCATGGATCATCACACACTCCTTTGGTAGCCAACCATCGTTCTACAACAGTGCGAAGCCATCTACAGGCTCTTTCACCTGTTCTACGGGAAGAAAAGGAGGCGTCCAAGAAGTTTCTGGGTCCGAAGATGGATCGTGAAGAAGAGCCGAGTTACAGATTGTATAACAAGCTGATGGTGGAGCTCAGGAACGAAGACACTTGTGCATCCAGCACTTCATGAGGATGCCGCCAGCCATGTTTGACGAAGTTGTGGAACGGCTGATACCCAGCGTTGACCAAGGCAAACACCAACTTCCGGCCCAGCCTGGACCCTGGGCTGAAGGTGGCACTGACTCTGCGCCCCCTGGCCTCCGGGACCACGAACAGGAGCATGCAGTAACGGCTGGAGGGTGCCACACAAACACCATCAGCATTGTGGTCAGAGAAGTGGTGCAGGCCATCATCGAAGAAAACCTGGAGGAGCTCCTCCAGTGCCCATCCACTGAAGAAGCTGTACAAAAGTTGCAGAGCAGTGGTATCAGAAGTGGAACTTTCCCCACACTGTTGGAGCCATAGATGGCAAGTACGTGGCCTGCAAAGCTCCAGCCAACTCGGGGTCCACTTATCACAACGACAAGGGCTTCTTCAGCATCATCCTCTTCGCCATGGTCGATGCTGACTACAAGTTCATGTACATCGATGCTTCAGGCAACGGGTCATCTTCAGATACCCAGGTTAACAATGTCTGTCACCTCATGGAGAGGCTGGAACGCAAACCTCATCAATGGCTTCCCAGATCCAGACCCCCTGCCCAATGACAAACACAGATGTGCCCCTACTTCATCGTGAGGGATTACGCCTTCTCCCTCAGAACCTACCTCATGAAGCCCTACACTTCAGATGCCTCACCGTGAAGAGAGGATCTTCAACGACAGCTGTCCAGGGCAAGGCGGTGGTGGAGAACGCCTTTGGCATCCTGGCCAACAGGTTCCAGGTACTTCTCACCACCATGCAGCATCTCCCATGACCATGGGAACATCGTGGAAGCTTGCTGCATCCTGCACAATTTCATGCGCACCGCCGCTACCCAGTGTTGCAGAACAGGCTCATGGCCTCCAACAAGGCAATGGGGACATGGAGCCTGGGGAATGGAGGCAAGGACGAAACCTGATTGACACTGTGGATGTGCAAGGCCCCAACAGAGCTTCACGTGAAGGGAAGAGCAGCACAACCTCCTGAAACACTGGTGCAACTCCCAGCTGGGGCAGTGAGTGGCAAGACAGGATGATAGATGCTTAATGGATGCTTCCTTCAGCCTGTCTCATCACACGGATGAGATTCTGCCATGTATGTTGGGTGGGCCTACAATGAACAGGGCATTTAATAAAGAATTGTGTTTATGTTGAAATGTGTGGATGAAATATTACATTATTATTGATAATAAAGGCATAGGTGTGGCAATCTGGGAGGGTGGACCAATACAGTCCCACTATGCTGCACTGGAGTGTTTATCTATCCCACAGCTATTACCCATCCAAAGGTATCCCTGGCCATCCAACAGGTATCCATGCCCATCCCACAGCTATTACCCATTCCAAAGGTATTTCCTGCCCATCCCACAAGCTATTACCCATCCAAAGGTATCCCTGCCATCACACAGCTATTACCATCCCAAAGGTATCCCTGCCCATCCCACTTCTATCTTAACCCGTCCCACAAGCATGCAAAGGCTTAAACCATTTCTAAAAGTTTCCACCAAGACTTTATTGACTAAAGAACTAAAGCAAGATAAACTTTATTAATAAACACATTGTAAAAGCAAAATGGCTCAAGTTAAGTGTCCCAAGCAAAGATAAAGTCAACAGGTAGCCACCCAGTCTCTGGCACTCTTCTTAGTCACTCTGAGATGTGCCCAGTCTCAGGGGTGTAGGGTCCAGGTGCTGTGGAGGTGGCTGCTGCCTGGAGTGTTGGTCTGAGGCGCCATTGGGGTGCCTGGCCCCAAGAAGACAACAGGGGATGGTGTGTGGAGGAAGCTCTCAGAGAGCTGGCTCAGTCCCGTGATGTTTAGAGCCCATTCCTCCAGGACATGGGGTGTCAGTCCCAAGACCGATGACAGATGTTTGAGGCCGGGCTTGGCTGTACGGTGGAGGAAGAAGGAGTGTTGTTGGGCTGTCTGGTTGCAGGTGAGCTAGGTGAGGCGTCGGTGACATCTGTGGCGTGGGTGGCATCTGTGGCGTGGTAGCATCTGTGGCGGTGGCATCTGTGTCGTGGGTAGCATCTGTGGTGTGGGTGGCATCTGTGGCATCGGCATCGGTGGCATCAGTGGCATCGGTGGCACTGGTGGCGTACGATGTACCTGTGCCTGGACTGGGAAAGGCTGCCTGTGCTGCTGGAGCTTCTGGTAGCCGTAGCCTTGGTAGTGAGGGCCTGTGGAAAGCTTGGAAGGGTAGTGACATCACCTGGGGTGGAGGAGCAGACCTGGACTGGGTGGGAGCAGGTTCAGCTGGGTCTGGAGGGTTGTAAAGGAAGACCAGTGATCCTGTTCTTGATCAACCTGGTACTGTGATTCGGACATGTCCAGGAGGGTCTGGTTGACGTAGGTGCGGAAGGGCTTGTAGTTTGAGGATGGTATGGTCGGTGTGTACCAGCTGAGAGAGGAGATCTACGCTGCTTTTGATGGTGTCCCTGATCTCCAGCAGGACAGTGTGGCTCTGCCCCTCCGGTCTGGCTCTCTGCCTGCTTTCTGTGGAGGTGGAGCTGGGGTGGATGTGGGTTGGTCTCTGGTGGCAGTGCCCTCTCCTTGCTCCCACTCTGTCAGGAGGTCCTCCACACAACTCTGCCACGGGGAGTGTAGCTGTCGGGGGTGTCTCTGTCGTGGGACGCTCCACAGATACCTGCCTGGACACAGGAGCTTACTCTTGGCCAGAAGAGGACTGGCTCTTCTGCGGGCTGCTGAGAGAAGAGGGTTGTCAGAGGGGCTGCTCCTCGGTGGCGGGATCTCACCCTCCAAGAAGCTTGCACTTTGGCCATCATGTAGGGTCTCCCGGTCCGTCAGCTTGACCGTGGCCTGGCCGATTTTCTTGAGGTGCAGCTTCCTGTACCAGGTGTGCATGTGCTTCCCCCACCTGAAGAGCACCTCCGAAGTGTAGCCCAGGCTCTCCACCTTCTCTTTCCAAAGCAGCCTGCTTCCTTTTGGTGTCTCGATAGAACCTGTGTCCCTTCTGCCAAAGATACTCGTTCTCCTCAGCCATTCCAGCACCTCATCCTCATGTTCCTCTTCGATGGAGTACTGCCTCCTCTCCTGTTCTCGTTCTCGCGTATGCCTCTTCCTCCCTCTGTCAGGGCCATCTGGGCCCTCATCAGAGGGCGCTTCGAGGTTGTAGGGGCTACTCTTCCACACCCCACCACCACAGCAGCAAACAACAACAGTAGCAGCAAAAGCAGGACCAGCAGTACCAGCAGCAGCAACAGCAGCACCAGGATCAGCAGCAGCAGAGTAAGCACAAGCAACGCCAGCATCACAGCAGGACCAGGAGCAGCGCCAGCAGAGTTAGCCCCAGCAGAAACCCCAGCACCAGGAGCAGTGCCAGCAGAGTAAGCACCAGCAGAAGCACCAGAACCAGGAGCAGCACCAGCAGTGGTAAACCCAGCAGAAGCACCAGCACCAGGAGCAGCGCCAGCAGAAAGCCCAGCATCAGAAGAGTCTGCCCGAGCAGCAGAAGCCCAGCAGAAGCAGAGTTCAGGGCCAGGGGGTGGGATGGTGGCCCTGTCCTTCTTGCCAGGCTGGCAGCAGATGGCACAGGCTTCCTCTTCTTCCTCATCGGTTGTTGGCTGGCTGGAGCTGTGTGTGTGGCAGCAGGTCTTTCCTCTGAATGGTGACCTGCTTGCGAGCTGCATCCTTTTTATATCTGCGGGGCTGACGCAATGCATCCTCCCCGCATGCGCATGAAACACTTTGCAATCCACTAGGCATCCGCTAGGCTTCTGTGATGCATCCACTGTATCTGCTCGGCATCCGCTCTGGATCCATTCTTCCGCTGCGTTCCGCCTTTGCTGTGGCTCCCCGGAAGCCCTTGCGGATGTGCCATCCGCTTCCATCCGCTAGGCTTCCGTGGAGCATCCGCTTAATTATCCTCCTACATATCCTCCCCACGTACCGTTCCTTTCCGTTGTTGTCCCGCTTCTGCTTATGCAAATTCAGGGCACTTTGAGAGGCGGATAACAACGGATGAACATTTTTCGTCCACTGTGTCCTTTTACAATACGTTTTGCATCCGTCGGCCTATTTGACAGGCTCTTAAAGGCATCAGGCTAGAAACTGGTAGATTGTAACTGTAAACCCACAGTAGCACAAACCAACTGCGTAAATCTTGAGCTACTCACTTTCTCTTATTCCTTAGGAGCGAAGAAAACCGCCTATAACTACTTTATTTATTATTCTATTTATTGTTATTTATTTATTTATTTGTCAATTTCTTACAAGTTAATAGGTATAAAGTATATTACCATTAGTTATGAAATACATGAAATGAGTACAAAAGGAAAAATAAAAGAAACAATAGGAACAGGCGACGGTAGGCATGTTGGTGCGCTTATGCACACCCCCTACAGGACCTCTTAAGAAAGGGGTGAAGGTCAATAGTAGAACAGTCTAAGGTTAAAGGTTTTGGGTTTTAGGAAGAAACTTCAGAGTCAGGTTGAAAGTATTTCCAGACATTGACCACTCTGTTGCTGAAGTCATATTTTCTGGCAATCAAGTTTGGTGCGCAGTTAAACTCTGAAGTTTGTATCTATTGTGTGCTCTTGTACTTGTTATGGTTGAAGCGCTGAAGTATTCATTGAATAGGTAGGACATTACAATGTATCGTTTATATACTATATTTTATATAGAACTGAAGGCCGGCCTAGTTTCTAGATTTGTCTTAGGTCTAGAATTACAGTCTGGTGGGCATCAGGTAATTCTGCAATGAGTAGAAGAGAGAGAACTCTCTTGTGAAGTATTTCTGGACTTTTCTCAACAGTGGTTAATATCAGATACGTAATGTGGGTTCGGGACATGATGAGCTAATTAAGTACTGCAATCTACAAATGTTTTATATGCTCTAGTTAGTAGTATGATTATTACCAGCAGAAAAGGCTACATAGGATTAGGATTAACAACTCTCAATGCTTTTTGGCTATGTATTGCGCAAGTGCGCTCCAGCACTTAGATCATTAGAAATGAATACTCCAAGGTTCCTTGACAGAGTTTTTGATCATTCAACAAGGTCTTGATTTATTCAGCCGTATTTTTTTTCTGATTTTTTTGCCAGTATGTAAGACAGAGCATTTATTTGTTGAGATTTGAAGTTGCCATTTGTTTTGACCATTTCTGATACCACAGTCAAGGTCTTTTTTGAAGTATTGTCCAATCGTGTTGAATAGCTTTAACATCATCAGCGGAGAACAAAACAGTTGCCTCTAATATGGTCAGCAGAGGTCATTTATGTAGAGTCATGAAAGAGAGTTGTCCTTAGAACACTTCCTTGCGGAACACCACTGTTGCAGGTACAGAATTTGAAAGGACAATTCCCAATTTTGACCATTTGTTGTCTGTTTGACAGGAAATGCTTCCTATCCAGTTAATGTAGGTGTCCAGAGATACCATAAAATTTTTAGTTTTAGTAGTAGTTTGTTGTGTACCACTGAATCAAAAGGCTTTGGGCCAGAGTCTTTTATAGATTGTGTCTATTGCTTTGCCTTGATTGCAGTTTGTGTAGTCATTTTTTTTTTGGCAGTGTAAGAATCTGCAGATATAGGATAGGTTTTTTCTTAAAACTAAATTATTTAATTAGAAGTAAGGTTTTGTCTCTAAGTGGGAGGATAAATGGATTAGTTAATAACTGATTCCATGACTTTAACAGTGATGCAGCATAAAGAGATGGTCTGTAAATTTTCAAACTAGGGCTGGGGTCTCCCTTTTTGAAGATGGGGATGACCATGGCTTGTGACCATAGTTTTTGGCAAGGAATTTGGTCTAAAGATTTTGTCAAAAAGGGAATTTATTGCTTAGAGGTTCGGGCTATGCGCAGTGGAATAGACTTTTTAAAGATTAGGCACATATTCCGTCTGGTCCCAATAGATAGAGAAGGTTTTAGATTGCATAGTCCTTTTTCGAACATTGGTCTTCTGTAAAATCAATATATAAATCAGATCATTGTAAGTCGTCTGTGGTTCGACTAGGAAATACTGGGCATAATCCATTGCTGTTTACAAATACTGAGCCAAAGAATGTGTTAAAGAGGTTGGCTGTAATAGTGTCATCATTGCAGTCTTTAGCATTAGGTCCTTTCGGGGTGGGATGGACCTTGAGTCTTTTAGTTTATTGTTTACAAAATTGTAGAAAGTGTGGGTGGAATTGATGCATGGAAGGTTTTCCTCTTGGTTAATGTGATAATTAGTGCATTCAGTCTTTATCTGGTGGCACTTCTGAAAAATCTTCCCAATAGAATTGCAGGGTATTGTCTAGGCTAAGGTCTCCAACCTTTTGGACCTCAGGGACCACCAAACTCACAATTTTAAATCCTGTGGATCATTAATATGAATCTGGCATACAGTTAGCTGAAGGGCCTGGACACCCACTGACAGGATGGAGTCCTTCAGGCATTTAGCTTGTCTGCCTGTTTCTGCAACCTTAAATACTGGAAAGAGTCATTTGGACCCATTTCCCACAGAAAACAAAACACCAGGATCTCTCATTTCTCTTTCTCTCTCTCTCTCTTTTCCTCCCCCCTCTTTTTCCCTTTCTCCCTCTTTCTCTTTCCATCCATCCCTCTCCCTTTCTCCCTCTTTCTCTTTCTCTCTTTCCCTCCCACCACCTCTCTTTCTCCCTTTCTCTCTCTTTCTCTGTCTCACTTTCCTTCCCTTCCTCTCTCTCTCATCTCTCCTCCCCTTTCTCCCTTTCTCCCTCTTTCTCTCTCTCTTTCCCTCCCTCCAACCTCTCTCTTCCTTTTTCCCTTTCTCTTTCTCTCTCTCTCTTCCCCCCCTCTTTTTCTCTTTCTCTTTCTCTCTCCCTCTCCCTGGTGCTACGTGGTGAGAATTTGATGTCTGGAGGCCAATGAGCCATGTGCTGAAGACCAGATGGTTGGCAGGGAGGTGGAACAACAGAGATGATATGGGTGGTGGATGGACTCATAAGTGTGAGAGATAGTGGCATCGGAGCCCTTCCTGGGTATACACTGGCCTGTGAGGGAGTGGGGGTGATGGTAAAGGAACCTTAAAACTGGTGTTACCTCCTGCCTCCACATATCGAGGAGGTCGAGTGGCTGCCAGCGATGTCCTCAGGTGAAGATGTTGTTTGGGGGGAGGCTCAAACCCTTCCTCTCCAGAGCTGCTCTTCCTCCTCACAAGGGGGAGGCTCAACCCTCTCCCCTCCAGAGCTTCTCTTCCTCCTCATCAGAAGTGCTCACACACACAGTGCTTACTGCCCCTCTGGCTCCTGATGAGCCTTCTCCTTCCTGCTGGGCGTGTGAGCGCTTCTGACAAATAAGAAGGGGGAGTTGAGCCTCCCCCTCACAACATCTTCACCCTAAGCCATCACAGGGAGCCGTGTCATGAAGCTCAGGAGGTCTGCACTCTTCCCGCTGCTGCTCAGCCTCCTCGATGGGCTGAGGCAGAAGGCAGCAGCCATGACATGGGTTTGCTAGGGAGACTGCAGGATTGCCCCATCTCCCCGCCAGCCATCTGGTTTTCAGCACGCTGCAGCCCACCAAAATTTTCTCACACCCACCAACTGGCGACCATTGGTCTAGGCAGTCTCTGAGAATTGGAACAATTGAATTTAAAAAACAACAACAACCTTCTGGATCTTATATCAAAGGCTTTTATGAACTGCATTTAACATTGGATCGTAATATATCCAATTGAAAAAATCAGAAATCCCAAGCAGAACTCCAATCCTTTCTTATTTTATGTTACTTGTATTTATTTTTAGACATTTATAACTAAAATCTATCTTTAGTATAAAATGTAGAGCATACAAATCACTCAATACTTTATTTCCTGGTTCGGATTACCACCAGGAAATCTTACATAAAATTATTAACAAATAATAATGTGTTTAACTCCAAAAGTAATATAGTTATAAGACGATTAGCACTCACACAATTTAGTCAGTTGTGTGAGCACAGCCTGCATGACTTGTAAGCCATAATTAATAGGTTACTGCAGCATCTCTGTGCAGTAAAGCAACTAACAGGTGTTTTGCCTGAATTTGACACAGACCTGCAATTTTTTGGTCTCTCTTTTCTCTCTTTTGAATTGAATTGAGCATTAAAACACAGACTACTCCCATTCTCATCATTATCTCTGATCCATTGAATGATTTAAAATCAGTTGATACATCATGATAAAGTGGTGCAATTTCAATGATGCAATTTTGTTGCACAGGTAGGCAAATTCACTCTTATTCTAACCTAATATATCCAACCTCTCTCAAACAGTTAAAAACAAGCAGGCAAAAAACCCCATCCAATACTGCTTCTTCTGTTAATGCCATCTCACCATTGGACAACTGTCTTCTGCAGTCCTCTAGTTATTTGGAATATATAAGTTGCAGCCTGTGATCTGTAGAAGTGGTGTTCCTTAGATTGGGGGGTTGTATACGTAAAGCAACTTTGTATATGAAACCTTTTCCTTCTATTTTATTTGTCATTCCCTTGGAATCCTGATTTATACATGAGAGAACATTGTGTATGAATTACTGAATTACTGAAAATAAAGTTATTGCTCATGTAGTGACTTGATACCCAGATAATTTTTTAGAATATTTTTAACCAATGAAGTCCAAAATGTGTGTCCAAACATTTAGAGTTGAATGTATAGTACTGTATATAAAGGTATAATTCCGAAATTTCTGTAGTTCTGCAATTTCTTTCTGAGACAACATGTGGCACTCTGGATCCATGCATTAGGTCTAAGGATGTTTAGTTTCTCCCTCCCCCTTCCCTCCAATAGTTTGTTTGATTCATGCCATTTCCCTAACATTGGAACTGTGCAGAGGAATTAAACGCATACCATGCTATAGTCATGTAGTTTACTTAGTTGAACTGCAAGGGAGTATTTATAAATACTCTTGAAAGGTTAAAAGATAGTTATCTTCAGGCTGAGCAAACATCTTGTCCTAAATCAAGGGGCCTTCAAACTTGACAGCTTTAAGACTTGTGGACTTCAACTC
This sequence comes from Laticauda laticaudata, assembly GCA_004320025.1. Taxonomy (NCBI): domain Eukaryota; kingdom Metazoa; phylum Chordata; class Lepidosauria; order Squamata; family Elapidae; genus Laticauda; species Laticauda laticaudata. The sequence goes on from BHFT01005061.1 coordinate 17,970, forward strand.
CCAGAAAATTCCTCCTCCAGTTATGTTTAAGCTCAGGAATTCTGAGATTGAAGTCCACTGGTAGAGTTGTTAATTGCAGGAATGTTTCCACTCGGATGGCCAAAACCCATCCGCCCCCCTGGCCCTCACTCTGTTCTGCTGGGGCTTTCTGCAAGCATGGGCCTCGCTCTTCTGGGGCTGGGGCTTCTGCTGCTTCTGCTTTTTGGAGGAAACTTGATGACAAGCAGCTTCCCAGCACCAGCCACCTCACAGCACCTGGCCTTCAACCTGAACTGAGCGACAAGAGGAGTGCCAGAGATTCATTTTTGTTTTATAGCTTCTCTGTTAATAAAGTCTATTTTTGATTCATACACTAGCTTCATTCTTTTTTTTTTAATAAAGTCTTGGTGGAAACTTTTAGAAATAGTTTAAGCCTTTTGCATGCTTGTGCGGATGGGTTAAAGAACCAGTGGATGGGCAGGGATACCATTGGATGGGTAATAGCCTGTGGGATAGCATAAACCTCACAAATGCAAGCATAGTGGGACTGTATCTGTCCACCTTCCAGCTGCCACCTCACTTTGCCCTTTATTATCAATAATAATGTAATAATCATCCACACATGTCAAACACAAACACAAACTCTTTATTAAATCCTGATCATTGGTAGGGCCACTTCAACATACAATTTCCATGAATGGAAAGAAGCAGATGGCAGAGCGGATGCCTAAGCGGATGAGAAGCGGATGCACAGCGGAGGAAGCGTATGAAGCAGATGCCAGAACGGAAGCCTAGCCAACCGTAGTGGAAGCCTAGCGGATGCCTAGCGTTCACTGCGCATGCTGGGATGGATTTATTGCGTCAGCCCCACGGATATAAAGGGAAGCAGCTTGGAACAGGTTACCATTCAGAGGAAAAGACCTGCATCCAGACACAGCTCTCCAGCCTGCCTGCCTTTCCTGCTGCCAGCTCCCTGCCAGCCTTGCTGCTGCCAGCTTGGTGCCTGCCTGCCTGCTGCCTGCCAACCTCTGGTGCCAGCCTGCCTCCAGCCTCCCTGCCACCAGCAACCCCACAACCATGGGGAAAAGAGAAAGCCTCAGCCATCTGCTGCCAGCCCTGGCAAGAGGGACAGGGCCACCCTCCCCTCTCCCGGCCCTCACTCTGCTTCTGCTGGGCTTCCTTAGCAGGCTTTGCTCTTCTGTGGCTGGGCTTCTGTGCTGCTTCTTGCTTCTTGGAGGAAGCTGATGATGATGCTTATATTGGCGGTGGTGCTTTCTGCTCAGTGCTTACTCTGCCTGATGCTGCTCCTGGCGGTGGTGCCTTTCTGCTCGTGCTTATCTGTTGAGGCTGCCTCCTGGCGGTGGTGCTCCTGCTGGTCTTACTCTGCTGAAGCTGCTCCTCGTCCAATGCTGGTTCCTGATGGTGGTCCTGACTTGACATCTGCTCGTGGTCCTGCTTCCTGCCTCCTGGTCCTGCTGGGGCTCCTGGTGCTTTACTCGGCTGCTTGCTGAATCCTGTCTGCTGGTGCTGTTGCTTGCTGCTGCTGCCTGCGTGATGCATGGATGATGATCCTGCTGCGTGCTGCATGCTGCTGATGATGATCCTGCTTGCCTGCTGCTTGGTGCGTGGTGGTGTTGGAGGAGCAGCCCCTACAACCTGGAAGCCCTCGATGAGGGGTCCATCTGGTCCTGCCAAAGGGAGGAAGAGCGCAGAAGCAGGAACGGGAGAGGAGGCAATACTCCACTGAGGAGAAAACACGAGATGAGCGTGCTTGGAGTGGCTGAGAGGAATGACTATCTGTGGCGGAAGGCACACCAGCTCTACAGGGACACCAAAAGGAAGCAGGCTGTCTTGGAGAGAGAAGGGCCGGAGAGTCTGGGCCTACACATCAGATGTGCTCCTCGGGCTGTGCGAAGCACATGCACACCTGGTAAGGGAAGCTGCACCTCAAGAAATCTGACCAGGCCACAAGGTTAAGCTGACGGACAGAGAGACTATGTCTATGGCCACAGGGTGGCAGCTTCCTTGGAGCGGGTGAGATCCGCCCACCGGAGGAGCAAGTCCCGCACGCCCCTCTCATGACGCCCTCCTCTCTGGCAGCCTGCTGAGAGAGCCAGTCTCTTCCGGAAAGAGAGTCAGCTTCTGTCTCCAGGCAGGTTATCTGTGGAGCGTCCCACAGCGGAGAACCACAGACAGCTGTTTTAAACACAGGTGGAGGCACGTGGAGGACTCCCTGGTGCAGTGGGAGAAAGGAGGACGGCACGTCCACACAGTCGCACTGTCCAACCACATCCCACCCCAGCTCCACCTCCACAGAAAGGCAGAGAGCCAGAGAAGAGGAGGCAGAGCCACACTGTCCGTGCTGGAGATCAGGACACCATCCGGAGCAGCATAGATACTCCTTCTCTCAGCTGGTCCACACCGACTCCTCATCCTCCAACCACGAAGCCCTTCCTCACCAAGCAACCAGATCCTCACGGACATGGAGGAACCCCAGTAGCAGGTGGTGAAGGACCGGATCACCAGAGCTGCTTTCACAACCCTCCAGACCCAGAGGAACCTGCTCCCAGACCCAGTCCAGGTCTGCCCTCCACCCCTCAGGTGAATGTCCCTCCCATTCAAGGCGCTTTCCCATAGACCACACCTACCAGAGCTACGGCTACCAGGAGGTTCAGCAGCCACAGGCAGCAGCCCTTCCAAGTGCAGCAAAGAGTCATCGACGACACTGTTGCCACCGGTTCCACGATGCCACTGATGCCACCACACGACACTGAGCCACTGACACTGCCACAGCCACCCACGATGCCACCCACGGCCAGCCCTCACACAGCTGCCAGACCAGACAGCCCCACTACACTGCTCCTTCCTCCACCCCCACAGGCCAAGCCCGGCCTCAGTACATCTGTCCTCGTTACTGGGGCTGACACCCCATGGCATGGAGGAAAGGAGCTCTCAAACATCACGGGGCTGAGCCAGCTTTCTCTGAGAGCTTCTCAACACATATATAGGTGCGACCATCACCTGTTTGTCCTCTCGGGGCCAGGCACCCCAATGACACTTCAGACCAGCCCTCCACACCAGCCACCTCCACAGCACCTGACCCTTCACCTGAGACTTGGGTACACCTTGGAGGTGACCGATAAGAGTGCCATGAGACTTGGGTGGGCTACCTGTTGACTTGATTGACACTTGACTTGGGTCATTTCTTTTACAGCTTTGTTATTAATAAGTTTTCTTTGCTTCACACACGTTGCTTTCATTTTATTTATTTTAATAAAGTCTTAGTGGAAACTTTAGAAATGGTTTAAGCCTTTGCATGCTTGTGGATGGGTAAGGATAGTGTGGGATGGGCAGGGATACCTTTGGATGGGTAAGGATAGCAGTGGGATGGCAGGGGATACCTTTTGGATGGGTAAGGATAGCAGTCGGGTGTGGGGCAGGGATAACCTTTGGATGTAAGGAATAGCAGTTGGATGGGCAAGGGCATACCTTTGGGATGGTAAGGATAGCAGTGGGGTGGGCAAGGGATACCTTTGGGATGGGTAAGGATAGCAGTGGGGTGGGAAGGGATACATTTGGGATGGGTAAGGATAGAAGTGGGTGGGCAGGGATACCTTTTGGTGATGGGTAAGATAGAAGTGGGGTTGGGCAGGGATTACTTTGGCGATGGGTAAGAAATAGCTGTGGGATGGGTTGAGATAGCTGTGGGATAGATAAACCTCCAGTGCAAGCATAGTGGGACTGTATGGTCCACCCTCGCAAGGTGCCACACCTTTGCCCTATTAATTATCAATAACAATGTAAGGATCAATGTAGTTGATCCACACATTTCAAACATAACACAACTCTTTATTAAATGCCTGTCATTGTTAGGCCACGCCAACATACATGGCCCAATCTCATCCGTGTGAATGAGAACGGCTGAAGGAAGCATCCATTAATCTCTATCTCCCGTCTTCGCCACTCCACTGCTCCAGCTGGGGAGTTGCACACAGTGGTTTCAGGAGTTGCGCTACTCTCTTCCCTTCACGTGAGGCCTGTGGGGCCTTGCACATCATCTCAGTGTCTATTCAGGTTTTGCCCTTCCTCATTCCCAGGCTCCGATGTCCCATTGCCTGTTGGAGTACCACGATCCTGTTCTGCAAGACTGGGTGAATGCGGGTAGTGCAGAGATTAGCAGATTCAGACCATTCACATGATCTCCATCTATCAGAAGATGCGGCTCTGCGGCGATGCTGAGCAGGTGGTGAGAAGTACCCTGGAACCATTGGCCAGGATGCCAAAGGCTTAGTCTCACCACCACTAGCCACCTTGCCCTGGACAGCACTGTAGCTGAAGAGTCCTCTCTTCACTGTGTGAGGAGTCTGAAGTTGTAGGGCTTCATAGGGGTAGTTCTGGAGGGAGAAGGCCGTCAATCCCCCACAACGATTAACGTAGGACATTACATCTTGCGTGTCGTTGGGGGCAGGGGAGTCTGGATCTGGGAGCTCATGATGAGTTGCGCACTAATCCCCTCCTTGAGACATGACTGACGTTGTGTATCTGGGCATCTGGAACATGAGCTCGTTGCCTGAAAGCATCCGATGTAACAGTTGAACTTGTAGTCAGTCATCGGACCATGGACCAAAGAGGATGAATGCTAGAAGAAGCCCCTTGTAATTGAAAAAAGTGGACTCCGACATGTGCCTGGAGCTTTGCAGGCACCCTGCTTGCGATCTGGTCAGACGGTTAGAGAGGGACACGAGTTCGGCTACTTGACCAAACACTGCTCTGCAACTTTCTTCCATCCTTCTTCGGTGGAGGGCGCACTGGAGGAGCTACTGGCAGGTATTTCTCGATATGGCCTGCACCACTTCTCTTGACCACAATGCTGAATGGTGTTGTTGTGCACTCCAGCCGTACTGCATGCATCCTGTAGGTCGGTCCCTGAGGCCAGGTGGCGCAGATTCAGTGCCACACCTTGAGTCCAGGTCCATGGCTGGGGCGGAATTTGGTGCTCTTGCTTGTCCAACACGGACAATCTAGGCAAGGCGAGGCCCGAGACGTATCAGATCAACGAACGATGGCGAGGCTGGTATTGCAATCTTTATGAAGTTTCTGGAATCCCCGAGTGTCTTTCGTTCACTGAGCATCCCACAATCCAGCTTGTTGTCACAGTCTCATCCTCTGCTCTTCTGGCGACCATCTTCGTACCACTACTGACGCTTCTTGGCCTGCCTCTTTATTCTTACCCGTAGTAGATTTCACCAGAGCCTGTAGATGGCTTCGTACACACTGTTTCAGAAGGATGGTGGCTGCCCAAAAGGACTGTGTTACGATCACGCGTGGCATGACTGGCGATGCTGTGGAAAGCAAGTAGGCAGATGAAGGGGCTGCAGAAGTCTTGCAGCAAGGGCTGCTGGTCTGAAAGTGAGATCCAAGATGTGTTGCTCCCCCTTTTTATTAGGCCAGTATAGCAGTGTCCCCTTTGCATCCTCCTAGGCATCCTGTAGACATCCGCCTTAATATCCGAGCTAGGTCCTCCTATGGAATGTTTTTCCGTTTTAAAACAAGCTTTGTTCCCGTGCTGCATCGTTCTTGATCAGTTATTGCCATCCGTTCATGGTCCGTTCCGCTTCCGTCCTGCAATCTGAGCGGCATGCGAAGTTGCCGTAGATTGCGACAGCGGATGCCTACGGAATATCAAGCGAATGGCGATACAGATGCATAACGCGATGTCGTAGCGGATGCTAGTCAAGACTGCATTGAACGTGATAGAAATTGGATACATTTCGACAAAATTATTTTGAGCAGCTCAAAAACTTTCTGACCGGGATTGAACATCAATAAACGGATGCTGGATCGGATAGAGGGAAGCAAAACGGAGGCAGTGAGTACATCGCGTTAACCAACGGATAGCAAGCTTTTTTGTCCGTTTTACATCCTCTTTGCATCAGTTGGTGCAGTGTGACAGGGGCTTAAGTCCTTTTTCCTACAACCATACATTCTAGATATTCATACTGGTATTTGGGGCCGTGATATTCTTTCTCTTCTTAATGCCCATTTGATTCTTGATGATGGTTCTTCCTCTTAAATGGCTCTGTTCTACACCAGTTTGGGTGGAACAATGGCCATTATCAAGTGAAAAAATCGCTGCCTTACAATTGGTTCAAGAACAATTGGCTGCTGGTCATGTAGAATCTTTTACTAGTCCTTGGAATAGTCCTGTTTTTGTTATAAAAAAGAAAAATGGGAAATGGCGTTTACAATGTAGTCTACCAAATCCTAATTTAATTCCTAATTTTTATAAATTATTGATAATTGATCTTAAAGACTGCTTTTTTACTGTACCTTTGCAGCCTCAAGACAAAGAAAAATTTGCATTTACTTTCCCAGTTTTTAATAATAGCATGCCCACAAAACGGTAATTTGGCGAGTGTTGCCTCAGGGAATGCTTAATTCCCCTACACTTTGTCAATATTTCATAGATAATACCCTTCAACCCTTTCGGAATAAATTTACTTCCTATTTAGTCTTTCATTATATGGATGATATACTGATAGCAGCCCTGGATTTTGATGAATCTAAGTTGTTAAAAAAGCTAATGGACATTGTGGCACAACAGGGATTGTATATAGCCTCAGACAAAATTCAAAAGGTAGAACCTTATACCTACTTAGGACATAGAGTGTTGCACAATTCCCCCATTCCGAANCCCATTCTTCTACATTACAACAGGTGATATGTTGCCCTTATTTCAGTCTTTGAAGGGAGCACAATCACCAGGAGATCTAGTTGTATTAACTGATCTTCCAAAAATATGCCTTCAAGAAATATGGAATAAGTTTAAGCATCGATATGTGGACATGATAACATCCTTAACAACAGGACTTTGCTTAGCTATTTATCCCACTACACCCTTACTCATGGGATGTCTTTATTCTAATACGTCCCCACAAGCAGTCAACATACTCCGCCTAGAAACATTTATCCTTATCAATCAGCATTAAAGGATTTGATTATTAAAGGTTGTAAACGAGCCTTACATATTACAGGACAGGATTTCATTAGCATAGCTTTCACTGGTATAAAAGTTGAACATAAGCATTTGATGATGATTTCAGAATCATATCAGATAGCCTTTTCTCAATATGCGGGAAACTTGTTATATTCTTTCCCCAAGGATCCTAAAATAGTGGTTACTGCTACTTTAAATCTGGCCTTTTCTTTCATTTTTTTGCGAAATCCTATTTCTAAAGCTCTTACAGTCTTTACTGATGGATCACTTGAGGTCGCGGTTATGCTGCCATGGAAGATCCTTCTACTCGACAAGCAGTGTGGGTTCCAGCTCACTGTGTTCATTCGTATCATGGTATGGCCTTCATAACCCGATTCCAGATTTCAATCTTCATCTGAACATGGAAGTCTGTCTTCCAAGGTCGACACACCCGCAACCCATCACAGGTTAAATCTACTACATATAAAGCTCAACAACAACTGCAGCAGGCCTCATTACCTCAGACTCCTGAAAATCTTGTTGCTGCTGTTTTTGCTATTATTACTGCTAACTCTGTTACCATTTTACTTTGTATTTTCTTGTTTATGGTTAATGGTGGTTTTGCTCAAAATGACACTTCTGTGGTTCGTCTTAACCCTAATTTGTGGGTTCATCATGCCCAAAAAAAGTTTATGACCCATGGCACAAATATTACTTCATACTATGAGCCCACAATGGCATTTGGTCAAATTTCTTTTACCCCTAACTTGATCATGTCTTCTACATTTATTATCTCACAACTACAGTCTATTTCACACTCCTGACTATTTTCTACACCCCTTATGCAATTGAATTCTGTCCATTGGTGTTATTTGAAAGTTAGTCAATTTACAAGGGGTCTGTGTTTCTCTTATGCTAAACACACTTGGCTTCATAATTGGCATGATTATGATGCTGCTCAGCACATATTAAAAAAGCTAGGGAATTATAGTTATTGTTCTGACTTCCGTTGGTTGTCAGGTACCTTTAATTCTTCTTTCCATGGAATTAATATAGCTCCTGATATGTATCCTGCCAATTTTCCTATTTTTAATGCCTCTGATCAATCTAATACAGGATCGATATGCGCTGGTTGGCTGCTTAAGGATCCTAATATGTGGTTCTTTTTTGATAAATATGCTACTAATGTTCTTCCTCAGAATTATCGATGTGCAACTGTAGGTTATTTTACTCTACCTGTTCAAATAAGTACGCTCCCATCAACTCAACAGCAGCGGTCCCTTCTGGGGCCTCCATGTAATGATGAAGTCATTATTTACACACAATTGTCTTCTGGTTCTATATTTGGCCGTGCACTGGCAGGGGCCGTTACAGGAGTCCTTACTCTAGGCTCTTATCCTGGTATAATTGCTCAAGAAAACAGACGATCTATTCTTGATCTCATCTGCACACTTGAAAAATCCATCAATACTACTGCTGCTATTATTTGTGATTTGAAGCATGAAATAGAAGACTTAAATCAAGATGTTTTACAGCAGCATATCTCTTAGCCTGTCAGGAACAGTTGTGTATGTTAGTTGGACGCCGTGGATGTGCTATGCATTTTAATTCTTTGAATAAAACTACTGAGGATGAGCTTGCCAATTTACAATCATACATTCAAAATAATATCCATGCTCATTACTCACCTTTTGAGTATGCTATCATTGTTATTATTGTACTAATTGCAACCTGTTGTTTTATTCAATATATTCCAAATTTATTCACATTGTTTCATCCTGCTTCCCCCTCTCTTAATCCTCTACAATTGTGATACATTCATAAATCTTTGAATCCTCCATTTAAAATTAAAAACTAGGATATGTAGAGTTGTAATTGCAGGAATGTTCCAATCTTGGATGATAAAGAATGATAAAGAATGTTTCCAAGTAAATACAACACAGGCAAACAAAATCACTAATCTAAAGGAGGAGTAGAGAGGGGAAGTAAACATATGTTAGTCTTTAACTAGAGATAATTAATTGTATGGTTTCCTGTGCTAAACAGTAACGAAAGTTAAGCAGTGACCAAAGTCAGCCAATGATGGAGGGATAACTAAAAATGTGTATAAATACAAGACTAGACTCCAATAAAGATCATCATGATTCAGTTGTTCATGATAAATCAACTTGACTGCCTCGTCATTACAACATAGATATATTTCAGCCTCCTATCTAGAGTGGAGGCAAAGTGACTTAGTTAAAGTCAACTTCCCTTCCTAACTTGGATCTCACTGCTCCTTGTCCAGCACTTTAAACCATTATAATACACTGGGTCCCATGCCCCATCTGTAATCTTTGTAATTTGACAGAGAGATCAGTGCAAATTCCATAGTTTTGTTTGAAAGGCAGTCCTTGTAACCATCACATTTCTCTCTTATCTAGAATATATCTCTGAATAAAGCATGAGTTGATTTCAAGATTTTAACAAAATGGAAAAAATTGCTGTTTAACTGGAAGCAGATGGGTGAGCTATACTGAATGCATGAATCTTCAACTCTTATCAGGACTGATTACTCATCTGGAAATATAACCAAAATAGAGAGAAAGTTGGTTCAGCCTGCAGCTCTGAACTTTGACCTTAGCAGAAGGTTGATGAATTGGAGCTAATGCTGGCTGGGATATGTAAAGCCAGATAGCTTACTGACTATCCCCCACCCCCCAGACATTTTGAGGTGGGTTAAAAAGAAGAAGCCAAGAAAAGAGATCTTGTGACTTGTGTCTGCCTCTCATAGATCTCAACTTGTCTTCTAGTACTTTGTAAAGGTCAAGACTCAATGCCCTTGTGCCACTCAGAAATGGAATATGATCTATTAGAGCAATTTTGGTGGTCCCTGCCCCAGGGTCTCTCCATTCCTGTTCAACAGTTGATCATTCTGATAATTTGCAGTTTGTGTTCAAATCTAAAATATTAGGTAATCTATGTAGTGCATTTTCATGAGGTTAGTGATATATTTAGAAATGCATTGCCATGAAGGACTATTCAAAGCATTAGTGTAGGACCTTTAAAAAAAAAAAACACATCCCTATCAAGGTGCAGTTGATTTAGTCAATCAATTTATTTTCACCTTGCCTTTAGCCAAGCCAAAAAAAATCAAGGAAAGTAATACCTTTCATTGCAATTATTACAGTCCATTGAAATGATAGATCCTAGCGAACCTATAAGCCCATTCCACTTCCATTTGGAAAAATGCAAGCAATTTATCATTACTAATTCCCAGGATTGGAAATTATTTGGCACTTTACAATAGAAAAATTTGGACGTGCAATTTTAAAACACTTAGAAGTTATGTCTGTAGCAAGCAAAAAAGAGTCAAATAGTTTGCCTTTTCAAACTGCAATGCTACCAAGATAGCAATAAGTGCAAGTATGCTTTCACTCTCACTACACTTTCACAAATATGGATAAGCTAGATATGAAATGAAGGGTGCATGTGCATATGCCTGCATGTAGACATTCTTTTGTGAATGAAATAAAGTGTATTATGGATAATTTCTAAACCACATTTAATAACTGGACTAGACACTGCTTACTTTTTAATCACAGTAATGTTGATCCCCTAACTCTGTGGTCAGACACACCATGGAATGGGACAACTTGCTTTGGCTAACTCACCATGGCCAACTCTTTGCAGTCAACTTGCTACAGCTAACTTGCTCCATGGCCAACTAATCATGGGCCAATTTAACAATTCAATTATTTAAAATAAATAAATAAAATATTTCAATTTTTACATTCACAATTTTTTCTGTCCCTCCTTTTGCATCCATTATTTAATGATTGCATCCATTTCTTTGATATTAGTGTAACTTTTGTTCCACAGTGAATTGTCTTGAGGCAAGTTGGCCATGGTGAGCTGTCCCACTGTGAATTGGCTGTGGCAGGTAGGGTGTGGTGAGTTGGCTTTGGTGAGTTGGCCATATCGAGTTGATGATGTGAATTGTTATAGACCCACTGTATCATGTGGGTCTATGACAAAATATTTACTTCTCCCAAAACAGCACCTACCAGCTAATGTTGAGATTGGCAGCAATTAGCATTATTTTAATTTAGGAAACTATTAGTGCCTTGGCTTTCAGGTTCACTCAGGACCACTTTCTCTAAATAGAGCCAAATCTTCTTTTCTATTTAATTCAAGTTCAATAATTATGGTCACTGTTTCTAGAAGATTAGGATAGTCAAAGCTGGCAAACAAATTTGCCACTTCTGTTTAATGCAACAGTCTTTTCCCTGAGACCCTCTTAGCACCTAACTTGACATCTTGGTTAAAAGTTGGCACTTAACTTGAAAGTTGGTCAAAATAATTCTTCCAGAGAATGAATGTAGTGATCAGTTGGGACAGTTATAAAGTACAGCTGTATGTTTATGAATTTTATGTTTGTTGTTTAATATTGATTATGTTAATTGCAAGGAGTCCTTGTTTGATTGAAACAAAAGAAATAAATGAACAAAACACCTTGAAAATTAATGTTTCTATGCATGAAGGTAGAAGATAGCTAATTTTTAGGATAATAATATGTGATAACATTGAAACAATACCCCGCTTTAGTCTGTTTGCCTCACTTGTACGGGTAGATTGACTTAAATCTTGTTGGTCTTTTTTCTTATTACAGTATGTTTTTCCATAGATAGACCCTGATGAAGGCTATTCACAGGCCAAGCTCTTAATCATTTGTCTTAAATTATATTTCAAAATAATTGATGAAACTGTAGAATATAATCTTCTTACATTGTTTTCAGTCAAAATAGGCAAAATGCATTTATAATTGTTTGATTGACTATTTTGTACAGCTTTATATATTATTAAAGCAAATGGAGAGCAATCAAAAGTATGAACAATTCATAAACTCGAGCATAGCTCAAGTTCCATAAGATTATTAATTCAGTTAAATAAAATTAACATTGATTCTGAAGTTTTAAATAAGTCCCTATCTAATATGAACAAGTACTTGACAGCTCTCCTTGCTCAGTTGAGAAACTTTTATATTTAAGTCCTATTTCTTTTAGCACTTCCTAACTGCATTCATTTTTACTCTGTTACAATAATATCATTTATTATCACACAGACAAACTGAGGTTGACAAGCTGCATTGTAATGGAGCCCTTTCACTAAATTTTCTTTCCAATAGTACCTTTTCACTTTGCTAAAGTGCTATTTTGCAGAAAAGGAAAATGCAGAACATATTGGGCTGGGGGGAACCTGACAGTGATGCTAAGACAAACTCAGCTCATCATTAAAGCAATAAAATCAAACAACGCATGAGTCTTATGGGTGTGAAAGTTGTTGCGAAGCGTGACAGCTTGAGCTCATCTCATATTCAGTGAAGTCTGCACAAATGTTACTAATATCCCCAAAGGATTCAGCTGTTACCTTCTCTAGGAGATGTATCTTTACAATTTTTACAATTCTAAATGGGAAAAAAGAGAAAAAATAATTAGTTAAATAAAATTAAGCACAGGTGAGTACATTCCTTACAGAATGGAAAGCCAGTTGGAAATTGTGAATAATTTCCCAAACTATCAAGGCTTTCAGGGCTGGTGAAATGTTGCTGATTTTGATTGCTTCAAAAAGACTTTTAGAATGTGTTTATTAAAAGAATTGGCAACAATCCACCCAATTCTAAATCAAATCATTTTGGGATGCAAATATTTGTTTGTGACTTGCTGCGTTCACTGCCTTTGGTAACTGGCAAAAAAGTTCTCATTGGATTTTTTCCACCTTATATAAAAAAGAGAAAGAATATACTTTAAAAAAAAAGGCATAGTCTTTTATGGGTAGCTATTCTATTTCTAGGATACCCAGCAAGTGCCCAGTGCGTCAGTAATTACTGTATAAGGAATTATTTAGCTATCAACTAAAAGCTGAGTACAAGGTACAAAATCAGCTGATGATCCCACTTTTGATAGATGATAACCCAGAGCTGGCGCTGCATAAGATTTGGAGATCATTTTAGCAGCAAGATGCTGATGTGAATTATTGGATTTAGAGATCATGCATTTTATTGTGAGAAAGATATTGAATTTCCCTCTGCAAGCATTACCTTAAATATTCCAAGAGCAAATGGAACAAATTGCTCACACATTTTCCTTTATTGCCTTTGTTTTAGCAATATCCAGCAAAGTTTGAAGAAAGAGCCAATTCTACAATTAGATAGAGAGAAATTCAGGTTGGACAGAATGATGGTGGAAGGAAGATAAAAGTTTCATACTGAGATGAAAGATCACTCTAGTTCCATTGCTGAAAAAAAAAAAAGAGAGTGAATTCAAATAGCATGATGTGAAGTAGATTGGGGTGTGTGGAATCCAATCCATATTCAGAAAGGAAATCTTTTCTTGGTTAAATAGTCTCCCAAGTGTTGTGAGGATTATTTAGCTTGCTCATTAAATAGTAATCATGGTGAGCTAAACACAATTTATAAAGAAAAAAAGAAAGAAGAGAAGAATGTTCAATGCTGGTCACAATTACACACTCTTCAAATAAAGAAAGACAGGGATAAACAGGGATATTCCCAGGAGAGTTAAGATGGCAGCTGCAATTATATGATCAGAATTCTGAACCTTTTTAATATGTATTAAAGAGCTGCTATGTACATTTCTTTATCTCTGCAGATGCCTGGGGATAAAGTAACCTCTTCTTTTTTATAGGCACAAAAGGGAATTTATTTACTTTTGCTCTTTTCTTCTTTATATAGAGCCTACTTATATGTTCACAAGCAGCATATGTAATACTTCTACTTAGTCCATGGTAATTACTTAGCCATGCTCTATATAGCAGGGGTGTCAAACTCACATTGTCACAGTGGCATCATGTGACATATTGGGATGTTTTTCTCCTTCACTAAACCTGGCATGGGCATGGCCAACCTGTGATGCATCCAGCCCGCAGGCTGAGAGTTTTGACAGCCCTGTTCTATAGTCTTATGGCTATAGTGAAGATCATAGTTGATCATAGAAGATCATAGGAACACATTATCAAGAGTGCTCCTACCACTTATGAGTGTACAAGTGAACATAAAAATAATGATAATTGATTGCACCTGAATCAAGATGTTTTTAATTCTCTTTCTGTCTGTCTCTCTCTGACACACACGCAAGCATACATCTTGTAATTTTCATAGGGATCAAATCAGTGACTTTGTACTAGTTAGAAATCTTGGTAGGCTGTAAATGTCACTTTTAGACAAACCTTTGGACTGAATATGAAAATACCCTTTCATTCCTGTAACACATACTGTTGATGTCCCTGAAAAATATGAGAATAGATTGACTCTTGCAGTAGATAACCACATGAACTTTTCCACCAAGACTAGAACTAGATTCTTTAATGTTCTAAGTATTTTGCTATTTTCATAAGATTAGTGGAAACATTTGCATATACAGAAGAGCATGTGCAGTAAACTGCCTTAACTATAATATAAAATTTAATTTATTTATTAAATTTATATGTTGCCCATCTCACCAATAAGATGACTCTGGAAAGCTTACAAATGGTTAAAAAAGATAGATATAAAAACAATTAAGAGTTACAGTACATAGAAACTCTTATTACAAACAGAAATGCTGTCTCTGACAATATGTAAGATTTGTTTTTATTGGGCCTTGTTTTTTTCCCCAGACTTATTTAATTTTATTGGACAAGCCCATTCTAATTCTAGCCTAGCACTGACAGAGTTGCTATTTTACTATGCTATTTATATCATTTTGATACTCTCAGAAGACAGGATCATATGGCAGTATCTAGTAATACATTATTGTTTTTAATTATAGGAAGGGTAGGTTCTGTGATAAGGTTTGTGTTGATTAGATAATATCAGAAGAAAAAAGCAAATGAGCATTTTGCATAAGGAAAATGTGCTGAAAGATTTAATCATTTTGGATGACAATTAATAGCACAGTTTGTATGCACTATTTATTAAGCTCATATATACATGCACACTTACATACACAGTATAAAACTGCCTTATTTTTAATATGAAAGCCATATTGGATAATTTTCAGAAGAAATTATTGTATATTTTTGAACTTTTTTTGATTTAGTAAATATATGTCAAATATACTGCAAGCTAAATTTCCTTCAATATTCAATAACATTTGTTCACAATGCCATTCACTATTGGCACATAAATATTGACCAAAATATTTTGTAATCCTGTTTTAATATCTTATGATTATTTCTCACAAGGTTAAATATTGTTGAGACACTTTGTTGGCTTTTTTGCTGGTTAAAGAATTAACCAATACTGAGCAATTGTACGTGATCAGTCAAAACCCTAGCTAAATGTTTAAAAATAAGCAGTTATGAAATTTACTAGTCAGCAGAGAAATCTTTTAAAAATATAACCTTGGAAGAGGTATAAGATTACAGCAGAGAGTACTAATGCGAGAAACTATAAAAGGCATTCAGGACTACATAAGTCATTCTCCAGGACAATTTTTGGTCAGAGCAACAGAAAAATATAATTGGTTTCAGAAAGGCTAAAAGAAACTCCAGGAAAAGCTGAAGGAAACCTATTGGAGAAACAACCAGTTTCAATATGCTACTATAAATCCTGTTTGAGTTACATTCAGTAATTTTTCTACCATGACTTGAAGAAGAATATCAGGTCTGTCTGCTATGTGATTCTAGCAGAAATAACAATTTGTGGAAAGAAACATTTATATTTGAGTTTAATTTCTTAAAATGACAGTATACAAGCTATTAAATCAATTATCTAGGACCACAAGATACAAGTAAAATAACCAATAGAGATTAGGAATGACAGGTATTGAAATTAAGTGATATAGATCTTTCCTTTTTTTGTAGCCCTCAACACACTAATAAAAACAGTCAACTTCCATTGATAAAGCTGCTGCTAGGCAACACATCTTCCTACCAAGCATTTGCCACAACACTACCCATTACCAGGTACAAGCTAAAGGAGGCACCCAGAGTGCTTTTAAAAATGAAGTGATAATAAGCATGTTACAATATAGCATGGGAAGCATAAGTAACATTTGATGTCCACCTTGCCTTAACCATATATATGCTGTTCAGCTTCCTTCGGGTATTATCCCATGTCATTGTAGTGCTTTTAAAGTTGTAGCAACGTTTCACAGATTCTTCCATGCTGCCATCAATCAGGCTTACTGTAAGAGTTAGTATGTGGTCAGGGTCTCACAGCCGATTGGTTTTAAATTGGGGCTAGTCCTATTATGTGGAAGCGATGTTTTCTTTCTACATCCCGATTGGTGAGAGTCCTGGTCTGTGTTCTTGGACTTCGGAGTTTGTTGATTGGTGTTACTCTGGTTTCTTCTGTCTGTTTTGTGCTTTGATTGGATGGCAACACTCTGTTCCTATTCTGGAGGCTTCAGTGCAGCCTTGGATCTTGTGTTGAAAGGACAGCTATTTATCTATAGGAGAGCTAGTATTCAACCTGGGGCCTTGGCTGGGGGGGGTGTTTTGAGTTTGAGCTATCAGAGGGAGTCTGTTTGTGCCCAGGTGTTTTGCCTAGGCTTGTAGTGATCGGAATCTTTCTATTTGAGAGTGCAGGCCTTCCAAATGATTGCGACGATGTGAATCATCTCCTCTAACTCTG
>BHFT01005062.1:0-32401 GCA_004320025.1 Laticauda laticaudata
AATGTCCTTTTTCTGTGGCATTTTCTGAAACTCTTTTTCAAGTCCTTTATACTCATCCTTTAATGCCTTAGAGACTAGTCTTTTCATGGTATTTCTTTTCCTTGTATAGTCTATTATCAAGCCTCTGCCATATGTCTTCATTGTATCCCAGATATTCTGAACTGATATATCTTCTTTTTTGTTTTCTCTAAAGAAAAAAGCCACTTTTCTCCACCCACTCTGTGAAGTCGTTTTTGTTTAATATAATATTATTTAATGTCCATCTAGATCTTCTTCTTTGTCCTTTCCATTTAACTGTCATCTGCCCAGGTATTTGTTTCAATATTTATTTATTGAATATTGAATATTAGCTAACAATTCTGTTGACATCCATATCATATCTATTCTGGATTATGATAAATGTCTATTTGAGTACAAGGTGTATTGTTTAGTTTTAGCATTTCTTTCTCTCCATGTATCTTTTAAATTTATTTCATCTATCATTTTAAAAAAAGATTTAGGGAATGTCTTTCTGTTTTGCTTTATTGTTTTCTGTGCTGTATAGTTCAGTTTGTTGTGTACAATTCCATTAAAATCTCCCATCATAACTATATTAGCATAGTCCAGTTCAATTATTTTCATGCGTAATTTTTTATAAAATTCTTCTTGATTGTCATTCGGGGCATAGATTGCAATCAGGAGCATTTTCATATTATTGTCCATTATTTCCACCATTTCCATAGTGTGTACAATAGTGTGTGTACAACAACACTATAAGATGTCATCTTCTGCGGACTCCATGGGTACCCATTAGGCATGTCCGCATAACCTGAAGTACAACAGATAAAGAAAGTCCATCTAAGGAAAAAGTACTTACAGGATTAGCTAAATGTACTCAAGGCCTAACTAATGAAGGGGCTTTACATGCCAGGATTGGGAAGCCAGATTCATGCACCTATTTCCATGTACCCTCCTGTGCATATGATCAAAGGACATATAAAAGGTACAATGGATCGGAGGGAGTTTTATGTTATAGAGATGCTCTCCCGCCTATCTTTCACATAAAAAGTGAAAGGCGAGTTGAAAGATCAAGTGCTCCAGCTACTAAAAATCCCTTATGCCCCAACAATTGCACAGTATGTATTAAATCTGTGTTGAAAGAGAGAACGGTTACCACGACTTTGGTGTATCATACCCATTACAGATGTCAGCGAAAAATAACTCCTTGTTGCTATAAAGGAACCTGGTACTCTATCTGTGCCCAAAAGAATGAATGCTATGACCCCAGGATTAATCCAGCACAAACATGGTTGGTAGCTAGAAGTAGAGGCTCGAGTAGTGGCCTGGTCATCTCCCAGACACAGATATTGTCAGCCCCTAGCCCAGGTACCATTTCGTTTGATGTCTGCCCACTTCCTGCGGGTCTTCCTTGTCATGGCACAGAATGTATACCCAATCTGATGTTTATATTTGCCCTTATAACCACCCAGTAGGGACTGGAAAGGGGGACTGTAGAAACACGGATGAGAGATTCTGTCCAACCTGGGACTGTATTGCATGGGCCATTTATGCTTCAAATAAGGGCAAAGGAACTTACCTCCAGATAACAAGGGTACATGCACTCACAAATTGTATGCCATATCAATATAATTATGTCAACATTACTATACTTAACTGTTGAGGTAATTCCCCATTAGGAGAATGAGCACATACAGGGAGACGTATAGAGAGTGAAGTGTATGGCGTAATCGATAGCACACAGAGCACACAGATAACATAATCACACACAGAATACACAGATACAAGTAAATGTAGGCTTTACTGACTTCCAGAATATGTTTTAAGCAAGTCCCGAAAATTAACAGTCCCAAACAACGTCACTTCAAGGATAGATTCAGTCAGTTCTTCGCAAATCCAGGGAAAAAGACTTCTAAGAATATCAAAGTCCAGTTCACAAGACAGTTCGAGTATCAGACTTACATTAAATCTGTCAATATCGTCAATTAGAAGAAATGAGCAATGGCAATATTTCCAACAGAACGAAAACAGAGATACACTCTATTCTGAGACTCAGAACTAAGACGAAACAATCAGGTTCTGGCTCCATTTTATGGGCTGCTTTGAAAAACCACACCCAATGCGAGTGTATTTGCAATCTCTTAAAAACATAGTACTTAAAATGTTCTATCCTGGATTATATATTTCTAACCCAAATACCTGTTAACGTGAACTTTATATCCTAACAAGTAAACCCCCAGCAATGACTTTCCAATGTGGAGTCACGATGGGGATTACCGATTTGGCATCAAGGCACTGATCCAGATTTGTCTCTGGATAACCAGTTATCATCCTACTAAAATCATACTAGATTATTTCTCTGATTTTGGAAGGAAGTTATTCAATCGACGTTTCAACCATCCCAGCAGTGCCCGCAATTATCTTCCGAATGGCCTCTACCCCATAGTGCCATCACCTTCTAAATGTACCAGCCTGCTACATCACTGTGGGCGGCGGCGTACTAAACAATCCAGCGGCGTACCACATGGCCCATGGCACACCCTTCTCTGTGGTCCTCTGTGTGTCATGATTTTGGAAGCAGGATCTGCTCATGCAACACTACCATTGATGGGGGAAGTCAAGATGAGCTTCAACGCCATTGAAAAGCTTGGGAGTCAATTCACTCATGTGGAAGAGCCTGACGGACTGGTGCACAGCATCGTAGTAGGGTGCCCAAGAAGGACAGCCCAAAAGGTGGCATTTGTCGTGTGAAAGCCTGACTGGCTGAACAAGTATGTGTTCATGAAAAAATTACATTTTAACCAATCAGTAGACAGAGTCTTGGAACACTGCTCTGGTGCTAAAAATGTTCAGTAAATAAGACACCCACATGGGGTCGATGGCAGATACCCCTCACATGAGGATATCACAAAGTAGTACCAACCCAATTCGATGACACCCTTCAGGCGCAGTTCCACTTTAACCATTTGCCATTTGGCATTTGAGCCCTTCAGCGACCCAAACATTTTCCAATGGCCTATGATGGTAGGACAGTTTACACAGGGGGCTGCAAGATACATACGTCGTGCCACATTGAATCTACTGGTGTGGGGAACGGGTACCAAGAGAAGAACATGACAATTGACTCCATGCAGTGCTAAAAAAAACTGGAAAAAGGCCATGACGGGAATCAATTCTGAAGTAACCTCTCAGGAGTGAGATGATCTTTTATACATTGAGAGTCACATCATCTGCTGATGACAGGCGGATTACGGACCTCGACCCAAAGGAATCAACAGAGACTATTCAGAGCTATTAAAGAGGGAGCCCTCTTAGTGTTGAATGAAAAACTGAGGCAGTTTTCTTGCATGAGTAATAAAACCAGACTAGGACGGAGAGCTTCATCACTCACGCTTAAGGCAAGGAGAAAAGACGAAACGCCACTTCCGTAATCTCATGGTCTAAGAAGAGAGCTGTTAGGGCGTATATGGGATAGTGAACAGGGTCCGGCATTTAAAGACATTTGAAAGATGCGTTTGTGCTTGCCCTTCTATGGTGCCGGACCATGGAATATAATAGCTGGTGACAAAAAAGATGACAACACAGAAGATCAGCGAGAGAATGCAAACTTGTCATAGGCTTATACAAGCACTATATCTATCTGTCGAAGCAGTGGCGGGGCGGGCCGTCGGGGAGATAATAACATGGAAGACCTGGTAGCGTGTGAGACGCGCGCATCGCGAGTTCACGTCGACCTCAGAGGCGTGGGAACAAGCGTAGTGGCAGCGAGGTGGGAAAAAGCCTGGCGTCGTGAACCTGGCGTGGTGAAGGAGGATGTGTTAGGGGGAGTTTGCCTGCGCTTAAGAGAAAGCAATTTCATGCCATGGCGAGAGCCTGACCACAAACTTACTATGGATCAAGTTTTGTTTGGAGAGCCACAGATCAGCTAGATACTCTAGTTCGTCCCTCACTCGTACGACGCGACTCCAGTGGCAATCTAGACGACTGGCTCAATCGTCTCGCGTGTTCAGTTGCTGTACTGACACATTGTGCATCTCTGGCTGCTGGGAAAGGTCCAACTTTAGACAGCAGATCACATTGTCACGGTTCGCCTATGGACTCTCAGCATGACCAAAGCAGAGCTGGAGCTTGATGGAAGCACTAAATACTAATGTGGACTGTTAGTCCAGACACAGGTTGTCCTATTAGCCACACATATAATGGAAATTCATAAAATGAAGTCATTCTGACAAGCTGATAGTAAAAATCTTGCTCTCTGAGGGTTCATGAAATTGTGTAGGTGGCAAGTCATGTATGGCGCAGTTGAATGCAAAACAGGACCTGCCACTGATAAGCGATACTTGGCCCAGAATGAGCTACATCTCACTGGTACAGAGATGCGGATACTAACTGGAAAACACTAGGCTTGTGATTCCCATCCACTCTGAGGAATCGAGGCTGTGAGAGAGGACTGTATGATAAGCGTCACACCAAGGGCGCGTGGGAAATGCAGAAGAACGTGCTCCGTCAGTCTGTGTGGGCTGGCCACGACTCCAGTCAGCCAGCGGTCAGGAAATGGTTCTCAAATGTAAGGGATCATGTATTCAAGAGCCGTCAAAATCCTAAAGAGCCACTCATGACATCGAGTGTCCCTATTGCAAAGACATGCAAAAAGCTTAGGACTTGACATGTTTTGCTACTTGGAAGGAAAACATATTTAATGGCCCTGTCACACGCCCAACGATTGCAAGCATACAGTAGTAAAAAGGACACAAACGCTGCACGAGCCAACACTGTTCCTATCCGGTTGTTCATCGCTCTCAAAAGGGTGGCAAAATTTGCATAACCCGGAAGCGGTATCACGCGAAAGGATACTGACTGCAGTCGGAGGATGCAGGTGTGGATGGAAAGCGTGGCCTGATCCAGCTGGATCCCAGCGCTGGCATCTCGAGCGATGACCGGACACGGCCAATAGCCTATGCGTTATCTGTGGACATGCAGGATGCGCACTGTGCACCTGCGAATCATCCGGGCCATCACCCTGTAGGGCGCCTTTCCCGGGTGATCCACTTTCGTCGGTCGCTCGATCAGCACGAAAAGCGGAATGCCGGACAATATCGGACTGGAGAGCGGCCATTTGCCGAGCAGGAGCACGCACCCGATACAGCAGAACCACGCCCAGTGCACAGCGGTAGAAGCCCAGTACCGTCACTCTGTCATGCCCTCTCGCGTATTACATGGCAGTGGAGGATGACTGCATGTCATCAGCCCGTGCTGATATAAGGCGAAGCAGCTCTCTACGCTAGCGTCTACTCATCAGAGGTAAGACACCGTCGCTGCCTGACGGAGTAGATTAGGCAGCCTTTGCCTGCCCTGACCGTGAAATGCCTTGCTGCCCAGTCATCCCTGCCCAGGCCATTGCCTGTCTGCCTGCGCCCTGCCAAGATCTTTCTGTGCCCATGCCAGTCTGCTCCTGCAAGCCTCATTAGCTGCCCGGGCCTTCCCTGTCCCAGCCTTTCGCGCCAGCCTGGCATGCCAGCCTCCCTGCCAGCCCAGTCTGCTCAGCCTGCCACCCTTCTTGGTGCCTGCCTTGTCCTGCAGCCGTAGCTCAGTCCAGCCTCTGCCTGTCCTGAGTCCTTATCTCCGCCAGCCGTTCTTTCGTGTCCAAGCTCTGCCTGTCCTTGCTGCCGTAGCTGGGTGCCTGGCTCTGCCTCCATGCTCGATCTTGGCTGCTCTGCCGACCTGCCAGCTTGGCCTGGTCCTGGCTCTTGTGCTCAGCCATTCCTGCAGGCCTGATGCTCTGCGTGCCTTCGCTGCAGCCATCTCCCTTGCCAGTCCTTCTTGTCTCAGCCTTGGTTCCTGCCCAGCCTCTTCTCGTGCCATCCAGCAACCCCACAACATGCGGAAGTCTACAGCACAAGCCTCATGCCATCTGTTGCCAGCCCTTTGCAAGAGGTGAAAGGGCTATCCATCCCGCCCCCTGGCCCTCACTCTGCGTCTCGCCTGGGCTTCTGCAGCATGGGGCTCGCTCTTCTGGGGCTCCGGTGGCTTCTGCTGCTTCTGCTTTCTGGAGGAAACTGACTGACAATGCATCTTTCTCCGCACCAGCCACCTCCACCAGCAGCCTGCACCCTTCATCCCTGAGTACTTGCGACCAAGAGGAGTGCCAGAGATGCCATTTTGTCTTATAGCTTCGTTGTTAATAAAGTCTTATTTTGATTCACACCATTGCTGTCAGTTCCCTTTTTTTTTAATAAGTCTTCTGGAAATACTTTTTTAGAAAATTTTAAGCCTTCAGCTGCTTGGGCATGGGAAGATAGTCAGGTGCAGTGGCAGGGATATCTTGGGATGAGTGAATAGCTTGTGCGAGTCATGAAAACTACCTCCACTGCAAGCATATTATAGTGACGTGTATGGTCCACCCATCCCAGGTGCCAACCCTATGGACCCCCTTTATTGATTCCAATAACAATAAATCAACATCACTCTCCCACACATCGTAGCATAAACACAACTCGTTATTAAATGCCCTGTTACATTGTTAGGGCCACTCAACAACATGCACAATCTCATCCGCGTGGATGAGACAGGCCTAAAGAAGCATCCATTAAGCATCTATCTATTCCTGGTCTTCGCCACTCTACTGCTCCAAGCTGGGGAGTCTGCCACCCAGTGTTTCAAGGAGGTTGCGCTGCTTCTTCCTTCTATGAGCCATCTGTTCGGCCTGCACCACCTCAAGTGGTCTATCAGGTTTTGCCCTTGCTTCCATTTCACCATGCTCCATGTCCCCATTGCCTCTTTGGAGGCCACGAGCGTTCTGCAAACTGTGCTCACTAGCAGTGCTCATAAGATTGTGCAGGATGCAAGCAAGCTTCCACGTTGTTCCTTCAGGTCCTCTGGGTGATGCAACATGGTGTGAGAATACCTGAACCTGTTCGCCCAGCGGATGCCAAAGGCTTCTCCACCAACCCGCCCTTACCCTGAACATCCTGTAGTTGGAAGATTCCTCTCTTCAACGTGAAGGTATTTGATGGTCAGGCTTCCATGAGGTGGTTATGGTGAGGAGAAGGCATCATCCCCCGATTTTAGTAGGGCAACATTGCTCGTGTCTTGGGCAGGGCTTCGGATCTGGGAAGCCCACGATGAGCGTTGGCGGTTCCAGCCTACCCTTGAGCACTCTGCCATTGTCTACCTGGCATCTGAAGATGATCCCGTTGCCCCTCGATCTATCGAAACTATCACATGTACATGAACTGTAGTCAGCTCTGTCCAATGGCGAAGAGGACTGATCGCTTGAAAGATGCCCTTGTAGTTGTATAAGGAGACCGTGAGTTGCTTGCCGCGCTTTGCAGCCTGTGCACATGTGCTCATTGATGCTTCCAACTGCTTGTGTGCTGAAATTCCACCTCTGATACCACGCTCTGCAACTTTCTTTCCAGCCTTTTTCAGGGAGCGCGCACTGGATGAGCTTCTCCGTGTAAATTCTTCGATGATGGCCTAGCACCACTTCTCGACCACATGGCTGATGAATGTTGTGTGGCACCCTCAGCCGTACTGCATGCTCCTGTAGGTGGTCCTGAGGCCAGTGGTGCAGAGTGAGTCCACCTTGAGCCAGGTTCCAGGCTGGCCGGAAGTTGGTGTTTGCCTGGTCAACCTGGGTGTCAGCCCGCTGCACAACTTCGCTCAAACATGGTTGAGCCATCCTCATTGATGTTCTGGAATGCTGAGTGTCTTCGTTCCTGAGCTCCACCATCAGCTTTTGTACAGTCCATTCTCTGCTCTTTCTGGGCGAACCATCTTGTACCACAGATGCTTCTTGTGCCGCCTCTTTTTCTTCCTTTAGGTAGAGTTCAGAAGCCTGTAGCATGGCTTCGCACTGTTGCAAGAGGATGGTGTGCGCCAAGAGGACTTTGTTACAGTCCACGGTGGACATGACTGGATGCTGTGGAAGAGGAAGAGGCAGATGAAGGCTGCAGAGGTCCACACCGCGGGCTTGCTGCTCTGAAAGTGAGATCCAGTGAGTTGCTCCCCCTCTTTTATATGCAGTATAGGTTTTCCTTTGCATCCTCTAGGCCATCCTCTAGGCATCTCTAGGCTGTTTGATGTCCTGTAGACATCCTCTCATATCCGCAGATATGACTCTTTTTTCCAATTTTAAACGCTTTGTTTCCACTTGGCAATCCGTTCTGCATCGTTCTGCGTCCGTTCGCTTCCTCCCTGCGTCCGAGTGGATGTGAGTTGCGCGATTCAGAGCGGATGCCTAGCTATTATAGCGGATGTGTAACGGATGCAGAACGAACGCGAATTGGATACATCTTCCGTGCAAAAATTTTGAGCGCTCAAAACTTTCTGAGCGGATGAAATGTCAATAGACAGATGCTGGACGGATAGAGAGGAAGCAAAACGGAGGCAGTAAGTATAGAACGGATACATCGCCTTAACCAACGGATGGCAAGCTGTTTTGTCCGTTTTACATCCTCTTTGCATCCGTTGGTGCAGTGTGACATGGGCTTTACATCTCATGTTCTTACAGCTTCACGGGTTTCTGAATAAAAGACTTTGGCTTCTCTGCCATGTGGCAGCCTCTTCTAGAGCTCTAAAAAGTACAGTTAAGCCATGGGAAATGGGATGGGGAGGGCCAGATGCTGCCCACTGAGGCTCTATTTTGGCCTGTAACAGACCTGGGGAGGCTTCCAGAGGCTGAATGGAGCCTCAGAGGGTGAGATGCGGCCCATGGAGGCTCCATTTCAGCCTGTAACAAGCCAAGGGAGGCCTCCAGAGGCCCAAATGGAGTCTTGGAGGGTTGGATTCAGCCCAAAGAAAATTTCTGCCAGCAATGGGCTGGGGGAGGCTTCTGGCCTGTTTTTGGCCTGGATGGCCTCCTGCAGCTCTCTGCCAGCCAAAATAGGCTCCCGCTGGCCATTTTAGCTGTCAGAGAGTTTCAGGAGGCTGTCCAGGCCAAAAATGGACCATGGGGGGGAAGCACTAGCAGAAGCACCATGTGGTGGTCCTTTGCTAGTTCAGGTTGGCTCTTCAGGTCAGGGAAGCATATTTATGCTTGTCTTGTATTTTGACTTCATGTTCTCTAAATCAAATCTTACTGACATGTCTACTTCTTTAATTTCTTAGATTTAATATATACAATATATTTAATACTAGTTTGCTCTACCATCTGCACATGGAGCTAACACTGCATTTCTATGTGGATGATCTGATTCAAGTATTATCCTTCCAGTGATGTTCAAATGCAGAGGTTACATGTGTTGCTTTTTTTTTTTTAAATCAGGTGTTGGCAAAGATCTGAAAAGGTTTTGTCTTCTGTGAACATAATTGAATTTGTGATATTCTTGTGATTATAAGGTGGTCATATAAATTGGAGATGTCATCATTTCAAAATATACTTGGAAAAATCTAACATTGTTCCTAGCTAGGGAGATCACTGCTGATCTTGGGTCTAACTGTCTGTCAATGAAACTTGTCTAAATGCAGTCCATAAAGTCTTCCAAGCTTTATTTTGGGGTCCCTTATTAAATAATTTGCTTTTGCACATACTTATAGACTTCCATATGCTTTCACCTTTATCCCCTCTCCTTTCAAACTTACAAAAAAAGATGAGCCTGCCAGAAGCTCCTGCCAACATTATTATCATGATGATTGAAACTACAGTACTGAAATCTCTTGTCACAGGCAACTTTGTTTAAAAGGATGAGGGAGGTTATTAAAAAGGCCCCATTCCCCCCCCCCAAAATTGGCCTTGCTCCTGTGCCTTTATATAGCAGCCTGATAATTTGACTATGTTTAATATTGTTTCTGCTATTATTTTTCTAAACAACAATTAATTAATGATATTAAAACAATATGAAACTGAAACAAGTTCGCAATAGTGGTGTTGGAAGAAATATCCATCTGGTTCCGTTCCAAACGGAGAAAAAGATACTGGAAACATGGAGGCTGACTGGAAAGATGGTTTAATTAAGCAAAACCATCAAGGACATGGTCCTGGTGCAGCTGACAACGTGGAGTTGAGAGAGACAGGTATTTATACTCTCTCTTGGGCTTTGCACTTGAACTTCCTGTTCTTGTGCAAGAATATGTATTCTATTGGCTGTTTAGAGGTCATAGCTAACTTTGTAGGCTGAGTCCCAGACTTGGTTGAAGCTTGCTGGGTGATGCAATATCCCCAGTGATTGTGCCATGTGGTGAGCTCTTCTGCCAGATGGGTTAATCCAGTGGTGGAATTCAGTCAGTTCTAGCCAGTTTGGGTGAAACAGTGGTAAAAATTCTGGCTGGCCCCTCTCCCCCATGCCTCTCCCTCCCCGCCCAGTCATTCCTCATCTTGTCTACTTGCCCAGCATAGCTGCTGTTGCTTTCTGTCTGGCTCCCTGGCTTGCCTTGACCACATGGTTTCTGAGAGCTAGCTAGTTTGCCTGCCTTCAGCAGCATCCCACAAGGCGCTCTCTGCGTGGCCCAGCTGAGCTGCCCTGATCTGCCTGGCAGACTGGGTGAGCCTACAAGCAGCAAGGCTGAGCTGCCTCTCACACATGAAAGGCAGGTCCAGCAAGCTTGCCTGCCTTCCATGTGGCTGAATCCCATGCTCTCAGCGTGGCCCAGCTAAACTGCCCAGATTTGTCTAGGTGAGTGACTGCTAGCACCAAGGCCCGAAACCCGGTCTAGCTGCCTCCTACATCTCCCTGAGGCCCTGTCCACTTGCCTGCCTTCCCCATGGTCCCCGAGGCCCAGAGAAGGGCCGATGGAAATGCCCAGTTTTCCGCCTCCATTAGGCTGTCTGTGCTGTACTGGATTTGGATGGGGGGGAGAGCAAAAAAGTGTGCTGCCACTGATGTTCCAGAGGGCTACCTTGGGAGCAAAGAGGAATACAGAGGCCAGCCGACAGACCAAAGTATTGCTGTCTTTGCTGTCCTTTCTCCACTCTTGCAAAATGAAATGAAATGCCTTTTCTCTTGCTGTGCCTTTAGCTCTCCCAATTTGCAGTGGCACTCTAGATAAAGTTGGCTGCAAGACAAGGGGAACTGAGAAAAGTCAGTGGAGGCTGAGAACAAAGCATTCAAATGAATCTTTGCCTGCTGTCTGGTCAGCCTCTTTATTCCCCCTCATTTCTGAGGCAGTCCTCTGGAGCGGCAACATACTTGGCTGCCTTTTCTTTTTTATTTATTTATTTATTGATTTGATTTGTCAGTCACATACAAGATAAGTTCCACCCATTACACACAAACTAATGGGGCTTGTGAGAGAGTGAACTTAGTATTGGAACAATATCTTAGATGTTAAGTAAATTATCAGCAAGATGACTGGTCTGATCTATTGCCTTTTGCAGAGATGGCTTATAATAACTCCATCCAGTAGTACTGCATTCACCCTGTTCAAAGTAGCTACTGGTCAGGATTTTGTACCCATCCCAGAGCTACTTCAGGAGAAACCCCAAATCCCATTCCTGGGCAAGTGGATAATCTATCTTCAGCTTACCTGGCTGGTTACCTGTAGAGATTAGATGATGCTCATCAAACCCAAGAAACAGGCAGACAAGAAAAGAGTTCTACAAAAAAACTATCAAGTGGGGGATAAGATCTTCTTGTCCATTAAGTGCTTACAGACCATCCAGAAGTTCAAGAAATTGAGACCTAAGTATATTAGGCCTTTTCCAATTGGGTTGTGAATCCTGTTGCTGTGCAGCTAGAACTGCCAAAAACCCTTAGAAGGATGTTAGTTTACTGAAACCTGAACATACTTCCCCTTTGCAACCTGACCAGACGGCCCTTCCAGTTCCTCTCCTGATTGAGGGTGAACAACATTTTGAAATTAAGGAAATTCTGGATTCCAGGAAACAGAGTGGAAGACTCCAATATTTAGTTGTTTGGAAACATTTTCCTCCTCAGTCAGAATGGGTTAATGACCCTGATATCAGGGCCCCTAGACTTGTACAAGCATTTCACTCTAGATATCTTGACAAACCTTGATGTAATTTTGTATATATTTTATTATCTGGAATGTTCATTTTCCTGTTATTTTACTATGTTTTTTTTCCAGGGCTAATGCCTCTTTTGCAGGAGTACCAAATGTCAGCTTCCAAGAACTTTTCTTGACATCTTTTACTGCTTGACTCTTGCCAGCTGCCATGGAAATAGCTCTTTTTACAAAATACATAATATTGTATGTCCTAGTTGTATCCATTATCTTCATCATTATACCATAATGATCTATACATTTATCACTCTAATACATTTAATCTATAGTCATGTACATTCCAGTAGTAATATTGCTTACAATATATATACTTTTATAGCTCTATTAATCTGTATTTATGTTAGAATTTGCAGCAGAAATTGAAATCCAGAAAGTACACACAGATGACTGATTCAGAAGGATTTCTTAATTTTGTTCACATAATAATATATAAGTAAATATACAATACCCAAGTAGGTTCTTCCAACTTTGGTAGAGAGTTACAGGCAAAAACACAGGCAGAGGAGAGAACAGCAGGGAACAGTTTCAGTTTTAATTCAGAGTTGCAGACAAGATTTTAGAGGCTTCAGAGCTCGGACTTTAATACAGAGCCACGCCCAGGCTCCTACCAGTTTCAGTCCGAAGTTTCATCTAGGCTGTTCAAACTAGCAGTACTTTTTGAGATTCCGGAATCCTCATTCTATGCTGTTCTAATTCCACAAACAAAATAAACAAAATGCTTTTCCACTGAATCTTCTGGCTGCAAATGAGCTCTATATAACTTTTTTGCTAATTGTACCATGTTGCATGCAGATACCCTCACATGAATAGCCCTCAATTTATTCCAGGCTTCCTTTGCAGTCTTTAAATCAGCTACATTGATAAACTGATCATCTTCTAAACTTAAGATGATAAAAACCAAATGCTCTCTCATGCAGCTTCTGATCTGCAGCATTCAATGGTGCCTGGGATGGATTTTCAACAATATTCCAAAGCTCTTTAGCCTTCAGGAAATATTCCATCTTTGCAGCCCAAATAATATAGTTCTTCTGATCAAAATGGTATAGAAAGCTCTCTTTATTTTTTTCAGCCATTCTGCAAAGCCTCTTGCCTTGTTTCTTATTTTTAAAACAGGCAATCTCTCAGCTTTAATTACAATTCAGTCTTTTTCTGAGCCCATAATCTGTTCAGACTTTTGCAGCATAAATTCAGCACCAGAAAAATAAACACAGATAGCTGATGATTCATTTAACTTCTTTGTAAACATATAAAGAAAATTTTACAATACCAGTTGTAGATTTCTCCAACATGGAGCAAACTCAAACAAAAAGAAACAAGTTATAAGTTCAGAGCAGAGCTCTAGTTTTCAGTAAGCAAGCAAAACAGAGAGAACTTCTTTCCAGGTCAGCTCCCATTGGCTGGTCTGTTACCATGCCTACTTACTGACTCTATTAACTATGTCTCTGTCAGTTAATACTCTGACAAAGGGGGGCAGTCCTGTGTATCTTTTTCCATTTTTTACAAACAAGGAGCCATCAATCCAGTGCATACTTAGAAATCTGACACGATGTGGCCCATGCTGGGAGTTTCTGCTCAAGGAGATTTTGAACTGAATGAGGTGTATAAATGTTAAGGGTTGCTCCCAAAGTTATTCTGTGTGTCTCCTGGATGTGGCAGCAGTGGATCGGAGACAGGCTAGCCATCCTCTAGTCACTGGGTCCAGGACTTTAAATAGGTAAACCACAGGAACTTTTGCAGGACCCAGTCTTTGCAGTAATACACCAAGGGCACATCCCTTCATTTCAGAGACAAAGAGTTCAAAGCATTTCATCTGGTCAGGCAAAGGCAAAGCAGAAGCATGGGCTAATGAATCTTTCAAGTCTTGCCATGCTTTCTGATGTTCCCCTGTCCAATCCCAGGCCATGTCTTTTTAGGTCAATTGATAAAGGGGTTTAGCAATAATTGGAAAATAATAATTGGAATCAATAATTATGCATAGCCAATAATGTCCAAAAAAATTTGCAGCTGTTTAGCATTAGTTGGTATAGGCAGGGCTGAGATGGAGTAAACGGCAGCTTTTGCACAGAACAAAACTCAAGCACTATATATCCTGAGTGGCTTAACGGATACTCTGTAGCCCTTTTCAGCCAAGTGATTGAGGAGGGCAATTCAAATATTCTCAGTGTCTTTCTGGTGTTTGCCAGCTACCAATAAATCATCCACATTTTGTAAAAAGGTAGTTTATTGAGTGTCAAAGTCTTTAAGATCCCAGACAAAGGTTGCAGCAAAAGCTGTTGGACTGTTATGATAGTCCTGTGACAAGCAAGTCCAAGTCAGCTGGCACTTGGAACTATCAGAAGGATCTTCCTGCTCAAAAGCAAAATATGATTGAAACTCTATAGCCAGAGAGATACAGAAGAAGGTGTCTTTTAAATCTATGACTGTACACCAATTCTGGTACCAGAGAATGTAGTCAGCAAAGTATATGGATTGGCCACCACAGGGTAAAGTGGTCAGAGCCAACAGTTGACCTCTCTCAGGTAGTGGGTGAATCTTCAATCTGAGTTCAATCTGAGCCTTAATGCTCAATCTCAAAAGTTCAATCTGAGCCTTCATGCTAAGCCGGGCTTCCTGTTTAATGGGGTATTAGCAAATCACTATTGGTTGAGCATCCGGGAGGAGCTGAGCCATGTGGGGTGTGAAAAATTTTGCAAATCTAGGGAATACACTTGGGGGTTTATCTTATTAGAGTCAGGGCTGTTAAGTATTGTTTCCTTTTTCAGAAAACAAAGATAAGGCCTTTCCAGGGGAATTTTAAGTGAGATTCCGTTGGGTGCATTGTATAACTGCTCCCAGTTTTCCGAGGAGGTATCTTCTCAAAAGGTTGATAGGACATTAGTGGCAATGTTAGACAGGAATGCTTCAGTGATGATCCCTTGGTTGGTTCACCACTGGGTGACTGATTGGGGTATTCTCTTCTATCCCGGTCGCTCTAACAATGGGGGTGGTTTTGGAAGAGAGGCAGGGGATTGATCCATTGTTTAGGATATTGAAAGTAGCCCCTGTGTCAATCAAAAAGGAATAAGATTTGTTCCCCATTTTCAGCTCCATCAGAGGGTCTGAGGAAGTAATTGGCCCTCCAGAGCCTCATCAATAACTTTCTGGATAAAACTCTGGAGTCTGAGCTGACATGAGGCATAAAGGAACCTGTGGGGTTTCCGCCTGAAGCCTTCCTGCCCCCTGGGTTGTCCTCATTCCCAACTGGGCTGTTGTTGTTTTCTGCAAATTGGGCTCTTGTTGTTCTCTGCCAATGACCAAATTGATGACACCAGGCACACTTATCTTTCTGGATGGAGCTTCTTCTGGATATAGTTAAAATTCCCCTCCCTTTACTCTGGGGATTCAGAGCCACTGCTAAAACAGCAGCTTGCTTTTGCATCATCTTGTCTTCTTTCTTTTTTTCCTCTTCCTCCCTTTGAGCATAAATGGTGAAGGCTGTCTGAACAAGGGTCTATAAGTCCTTAGCAGTCGGGATTTCCAGTTTTTGCAGTTTCTTTCTTATGTGGAGGTGCTTTGGCCCACGAAGGTCATTTTTAGCAAAACATCATTGGCTGAGCTATCAGAGTCAAGGTCAGTAAACCTCCGGAACCCATCTTTCAAGCAATTCAAAAAATCTGGGGGATTCCTTGGGATTTTGAAGGTTCTGATGAAGACAATGAAAGTTAACTGGTTTTGGGACACCAAGTTTCAGTCCCTGAAAGATGGAATCCCAGGCTCTTTGGAGGATGAGGGCACCTTGATCTGTGTTGGGGATGGCCTCAAAGCTGGGGTTAAAAAGAGCCAGGGGTTCAGGCCATAAAGCCGGGGCATTGCCATTAGTTTTAATACCATGGCCTCTAGTAGCTTTATAGTGCTCCATGGTGGCTTTAAGAACTTGTTGTTTTTTCTCAGTAGACAATTGTGCTGATAAGAAAGTAAACATGTCAGGCACATTATGTAAGGTCTGTGGGTGGCTATTACACATTGAACAAGTTCCACATAATTTTGAGGGGGAAATCCTTTCTTCCCAATTAAGAAGATGATTGGAAGTAAAGAGTTTGTATGAACAAACACCAATTGATCTTTCATTGGAACCTGCTGAAGGGGGGCTAGTACTGAAGGACCCAGTTGGCTGGCAGGTACATAGGTTTATCCAGTTCTGGTGTGAGGGGGGCTTAGAGTAGACAGATCTGGATACAGATATTGAGCTGCTTGCGGTACTGAATCCTTTGAAGTAGGCTGGGATAGCTGTGATATTGATGGGAGCACTTGATCTTGCAAAGCAGGCTGAGGTGATGTTGGAAGCACTTGGCCCTGTGAATCAGGCTGTGATGCTGCTGGAGGCACTTGAGTTGATGAAGGCACAGCATTTGCATTAGCGGAAGGGGGGACAACATAGTATGGTGAGGGAAATTCCTCTTCCTCTTCAGTCACTTTGGCTATTTTTTTTCCTTTTTTCAAAAGTGACAAGGGGGAAATTTTCAAAAAGGGTGTTGGAGTAGGTCCACACACTTTCTGAATGTCTGGCTGACAAAGGAGATTAAAGAAGAAACCAACATAGAGTTCTTCTTTGGTTTGCCTGACAGTGACCAGAAAATCAGTAAATTTGTTGATGAAATCTAAATCAAGGGTGCATTCTGATGGTCATTTTCCTACATTAGGACCAATGAAGTAGGTTGGCCAGAGGGTTTTCAGCTTTTCCTTTTAAAATACAACTTTGATTGCTACAATAGGTTTTAACATGTCCCAATGTGCTGATACACAGAGGGAACATGGCTGTCTCAGGACCTTGCAAAGCTTGTTCTGGCATTGCGCGTGTGAGTGGTGGCATTGCTGTGATATTCATCACTTTGGCATGGCCTCTTTGAGTAGGAACCTGCAGGGATTGCTGTGCTGTTGCATGAGCAAGGGGCAGCACTGCCGCAAGTTTGGATACGCTGGTGCAGCCACTCATGGCAAGATGCCAGCTGTGTCAGTGTGATGAAGCTTGCAGAGGTGCTTCCATTCATGAGTGCAATGCCACAGCAAGCCTTGCGGGGTCCGGTTCCAGGATGCTGTGCTGGTGTGGTGGGCTTTGGGGAAGTGCCACTACTCTGGCACGGCTTGCTCAAGTTGCAAATAGCTCAAGGATTTTTATGGTCTTTACATGCCCGGAATGCCTGCAGGATCCCGTTGGTGCGTTCTTCTCCTCCCAAATGGCAATGATGCACCCAAAGCACATCCAGCTCACTGAATCTGGCCTGGTGCACCTCAAAAAAAGTAAGACCTCCTCAAAAATAAGCCCAAGTACTTATTTTCAAAGTCTAAAAGAAAATAAGACTGTCTTATTGTTCCCTAACTTCTCATCCTTGTGGCCTGATGGCAGCCAGAGGAGCTGGCAGCAGAATCAGGCAGTAGTGAGGAAGTTGGGGAGGAAGCTGGGCCATTCCTGGATGCTGAGGAATTCTCAGATGAGAGCTCTGTGTCAGAGGCAGAGATGGGGCCAGGGTAGGATTCAGATCTGAGCCTGGTGCCAAGGCCAACGATAGATGCCAGACATGAGGTGCAGCTTTTTTGATTGATTTTTATTGGAGTACTCCAAGGAAAAGGGCTCCTGGTCAAAATGCCAAGAGCCAAGAACAAAGTATTGACGAAGTTTTATACACTTTCACTAAAGGAGAAGGTGGGACAAAGCAAGATAATAAGAAATATCATCAAATGGGATTTCCGTTTAGGCTCCCTTGGCAACAGACCAAAATCCACGATTGTCCGTAGTTTCGGTTTGTGCTCACCACTGGAGGGCCCCGATCTACCCGATTTGGAGATAAAGCCACCCCATAGAGGTGGTGGAGAAAGGGGAGAATGCCAGCTGCATTGACGGGAGCTGCATTCTCCCTCCTTGGCTAGGCATAAAACTTCTCTCTGAAGGCGAATGCAGAGGTGGCCAAAATGGCTATCACAAAGATGAAGATCTGACCGGACAAGATCATGCAGGAGCGGAGAAGAAGAAGACAGCTTGGGTGACTGGGCTAAGCAAAATTAACATCTGAATACAAGATACCCTGGAGTTAAAATACTTAAGAATTTTTTGGAAACTATTTTTAAAGCGGCAGCAAAGAAGAGGGGGGAAAACGGTCTGAAAGCTGGAAGTAGCTTTGAATTTTGAGAGAAAAGTTAGAAAAAGAAACTAGTGAAAGTGATCCTGACACCAAATAGGCAAACTTAAAGCTGAAATTGAAAGTGTAAAAAGGAAAATAAGGAGCTTTTTAAACTTAAAAGCCAGAAAAGGAGAAAAAGCAGAGGAAGGAAAAAAGGGGGTGGAACTTGGACATAACAGAAAGTGCCACCTGATGCTAAAAGAAATTAATGTGAACTTTTAAAAGACACTTAAGGACCTGTCACATAGGCCGATGGATGCAAAACGTATGTAAAAAGGACACAGCGGATGAGAAAATGTTCCATCCGTGTATCCGCTCTCAAAAGTGCCCCGAATTTGCATAAGCAGAGCGGAAACAACGGAAAGGAACGGATGGGGGGAGGACGTAGCCAGGATGTAAAGCGGATGCTCCATGGAGCCTAGCGGATGGAGCGGATGACACATCCGCAGGGCTTCCGGGGGAGCACAGCGAAGCGGACGCGCAAGGGAAGGAATGGATGCAGATGGATGCCGAGCGGATGATGCAGATGCAGAGCGGAAGCCTAGATGGTGCCTACGGATGCCTAGCAGATGCCTAGCGGAGCAAAGCATTCACTGCGCATGCAGGGAGGGTGCACTTGCGTCAGCCCCGCAGATATAAAGGAAGCAGCTCGCAAGCAGGTCACCATTCAGAGGAAAGACCTGCTGCCAGACACAGCTCCAGCCAGCCAGCCAGCCAACAACCATGGGGAAGAAGAGGAAGCCTGTGTCATCTCTGCCAGCCCTGGCAAGAAGGACAGGGCCACCATCCACCCCCTGGCCCTGACTCTGCTTCTGCTGGGGCTTCTGCTGCTCGTGCTGACTCTTCTGGTGCTGGAGCTTCTGCTGGCACTGCTCTGGTGCTGGGGCTTCTGCTGGTGCTCACTCTGCTGGTGCTGCTCCTGGTGCTAGGGTCTTCTGCTGGTGCTTACTCTGCTGGCGCTGCTCCTGGTCCTGCTGGTCTGCTAGTGCTCCTGGTGCTCCTGGTGCTCCTGGTCCTGCTGGTGCTGCTGGTGCTGCTGGTGCTTACTCTGCTGCTGCTGATCCTGGTGCGCTGGTGCTGCGTGTCCTGCTGGTCCTGCTGGTCCTGCTTTTGCTGTTACTGTTGCTGCTGGTGGTGGTGGTGTGGTGGAGCAGCCCCTAGAACCTCGAAGCCCCTCTGATGAGGGCCAAATGGCCCTGCCAGAGGAGGAACAGGAGAAGCGAGAACAAGACGGAGAGGAGGCAATACTCCATCGAAGAGGAACATGAGGATGAGGTGCTGGAATGGCTTAAGGGAGAATGAGTATCTATGGCGGAAGGGACACAGGCTCTATCGAGACACCAAAAGGAAGCAGGCTGCTTGGAGAGAGAAGGTGGACAGCCTGGGTTACACTTCTGAGTAGTCTCCTCGGCTGGTGAGCACATGCACACCTGGTACGGGAAGCTGCACCTCAAGAAATCTGGCCAGGCCACGGTCAAACTGACGGACCGAGAGACCTACGTGATGGCCAAGTGCAGCTTCTTGGAGGGTGAGATCTGCCACCGAGGAGCAGCCCCTCTGACAACCCTCTCTCTCAGGCAGCCTGCAGAGAGCCATCCTCTTCTGGCCAAGAGTCAGCTCCTGTGTCCAGGCAGGTATCTGTGGAGCGTGCCACGACGGAGATCCCCCCGACAGCTGCAGTCCCCATGGCAGAGTGGTGGGGGGGCCCTGACGCAGTGGGAGCAAGGAGAGGGCACTTCCACCAGAGACCAACCCACATCCACCCCCAGCTCCACCTCCACAGAAAGCAGGCAGAGAGGGAGACCGGAGGGACATAGCCACGCTGTCCTGCTGGAGATCAGGGACACCATCAGAAGCAGCGTAGATTCTCCTCTCTCAGCTGGTACACACCGACATACCATCATCCATCCGTAAGCCCTTCCTCACCTACGTCAACCAGACCCTCATGGACATATCCAAATCACAGTACAGGTGATCAAGGACAGGATCACCGGTCTTCTTCACACCCTCCAGACCCAGCTGAACCTGCTCCCACCCAGTCCAGGTCTGCTCCTCCACGCCAGGTGATGTCACTGCCCTTCAAGGCTTCCACAGGCCCTCACCTACAAGGCTACAGCTACCAGGAGCTCCAGCAGCACAGGCAGCCCTTCCCAGTCCAGTCACAGGTACATCGTACGCTACCGTGCCACAATGCCACTGATGCCACCAAGCCCAAATGCCACCGATGCCACAGAATGGCACAGATGCCACCCATGCTCACCATCGCCTCACCTCGCTCACCTGCTCATCACACCCAAACAGAAGATGAGACACGACCACAGACCAGAAGCCGTACCACAGCTGCACACTACTAGCTTCAAACCCCTCTGACCCATACAAGAAGCGAACTGACACCACCATGAAGATGTGGCGTGACCACGAACGCGAAGCCAAACAACAGGATCACAGCTCACCAGTTAAAATCC
This sequence comes from Laticauda laticaudata, assembly GCA_004320025.1. Taxonomy (NCBI): domain Eukaryota; kingdom Metazoa; phylum Chordata; class Lepidosauria; order Squamata; family Elapidae; genus Laticauda; species Laticauda laticaudata. Next base: position 20,579 of record BHFT01005062.1, read on the forward strand.
CCAGCAACTAAGACTAACCTGAGCACAACCAAGCCCCCACCTGAACAGAACACACCCCCAGCGAATCAGTACACAGCCAATCCCTCTACCAATCAGAACACAGCCAAACCCCAACCAATGAGAACACACTCCACCCAATCAGAACACAGTCAAGCCCCCACCAATCAAGTCACACCCTCACTAGCAGTTAAAAGGAAGAAGCAGCTGCAAGCTCACATTACTCTGAGAAACACAGAGCCGAAGAAACAAGCCGAAGATGATGAATGAGACTTCATCGAAATATTGCCTAGATACTTCCAATTTTACATGGAGAAACCCGAATAACCAAAGATCCATATACTAATCCCGCGAAAACCTCAGAAAACAAATATATATATATATATATATATATATATATATATATATATATATATATATATATATATATATATATATATATATTATATTTATATTTTATATTAAAGTCCATGTCACACTGAACCAATGGATGCAAGAGGATGTAAAATGGACAAAAAAGCTTGCATCCGTTGGTTAACGCGATGTACTCACTGCTCCGTTTGGCTTCCTCCCTATCCGTCCAGCATCCGTTTATTTACATTTCATCCGCTCCAAAAGTTTTGGGTTGCCCAAAACTTTTGCGCAGAAAATGTATCAAGTTCGCCCATTTTGTATCTGCTACTCATCCACTAGGCATTCATTCTGCAATCCGTTACGCATCCGCTATATCGCTAGGCATTCCGTTCTGCATCTGCGCAACTCGCATCGCTCGGACGCAGGGAGGAAGCGAAACGGACGCAGAACAGATGCAGAACGGATGCCTAGCGGATGCAGCACAGAAACAAAGCGTTTAAAATGGAAAAAACATTCGCAGAGGGGACCTATCTCGGATTTAAGGATGTCTAGAGGATGCCTAGAGGATGCCAAGCGGAAAACCTATATTCCTATAAAAAAGGGGGAGCAACTCATCTGCATCTCACTTTCAGAACAGCAGCCAGCGGTGCAGACCTCTGCAGCCTTCATTTGGCTCTTCCTCTTCCACAGCATCCAGTCATGTCCACCATGGATTGTGACAAAGTCCTTTCGGCAGCCACCATCCTTCTGCAACAGTGCGAAACCACTAACAGGCTCTGTGAACTCTACTACGGGAAGAAAGGAGGCACCCAAAAAAAGTCTGGGTCCAAAGATGGTTTGCCAGAAGAGCAGAGGACGGACTGTACAACAAGCTGATGGTGGAGCTCAGGAGAGAAGACACTCGGGCGTTTCCAGAACTTCATGAGGATGCCTCCAGCCATGTTTGACGAACTTGTCGGCGGCTGACACCCAGGTTGACCAAGACAACACCAACTTCCGGCCCAGCCTGGACCTGCTCTAAGGTGGCACTCACTCTGCGCCACCTGGCCTACAGGGGCATGCAGTATGGCTTGGACGGTGCACCCAACACCATCAGCATTGTGGTCAGAGAAGTGGTGCAGGCCATCATCGAAGAATACCTGGAGGAGCTCCTCCAGTGCCCCCCACTAAAGAAGGCTGGAAGAAAGTTGCAGAGCAGTGGTATCAGAAGTGGAACTTCCCCCACACCGTTGGATCCATAGATGGCAAACACGTGGCCTGCAAAGCTTCCAACCAAGTTGGGTCCACTTATCACAACTACAAGGGCTTCTTCAGCATCATCCTCTTCGCCATGGTCGATGCTGACTACAAGTTCATGTACATCGAATGCTTCAGGCAACGGCTCATCTTCAGATGCCCAGGTATACAACACCAGTCACTCAAGGAGGGCTGGAATGCAACCTCATGGTGGGTTTCCCAGATCCAGACCGCTGCCCAACGACACACAAGATGTGCCCTACTTCATCGTGGGGATGACGCCTTCTCCCTCACAACCTACCTCATGAAGCCCTACACCTCCAAATACCTCACCCGTGAAGAGAGGATCTTCAACTACAGGCTGTCCAGGGCAAGATGGGTGGTGGAGAACGCCTTTGGCACCCTGGCCAACAGGTTCCAGGTACTTCTCATCAACATGCAGCATAGCCGCGGACCATGAGGAGGATCGTGGAAGTTTGCTGCATCCTGCACATCTCATGCACACCGCTACCCAGTCTTGCCGAACAGGCTTGTGGACCGTCAACAAGGCAATGGGGACATGGAGGCCTGGGGAATGGAGGCAAGGGCAAAACCTGATCGACACTGAGGATGTGCAAGCTCCAACTGTCAGCCTTCAAGATCTTCTGCTATTGCTTTGCATCTTCTTTCGACTGCCATAAGTAATGGGGGGGCGAGGGGAAGGGAGGTAGGAATACAGCTGGAAGGTGTTACATTCATCTGTTTGTATAAATGGGAGGGGGGAGCATAAGCTAGAATTAGGTTTTCTATTTCTCGCTTAGCTTTCTTCTCTCTACGCAACTGCAACCCGTTATCAAAATATGCCAAGGATCAACGGACAGAGGCCTCATCATCACCTGAAGATGCCCACATGATCATATCCACACTTCTAATTGGAAGTGTCATTTGAACTATTGGGGTTGGGAACATTTCCATCACTTCCTATATATGTGAATTGTGCGCCTAATTTCTCAGATTCAGAATTCTTTGGTTGCTACCACTTCACTTTCAGTAAAAGATATCTTTTCTCTAAACTTAAAGAGTCTAAGTATTTCTTTCCTGGATTTTGAATGGAGCTCCGCCTGACATTAATTCTGATCTCAGCCACCTGCCCACCCGGAGAGAATACCAATTTTCTTCTGAGGGGGCCTGGACATCATGTCATCTTCAAATAGTGACCAGGAGGATCTGGGAGCCATTGGAGGGCAAGATTCTTTGCTGGTGCAGGAAGCCCAATTGCTAGCAGAGCTCAGTCTGGAAGAGGATTCCAGGTGTTGAAGCCCAGCTGGTCGGTGGGAGTTGGTTGAAAGATCCGGAGAAGACCCCCCCCCGGGGTCACAACTACCTGCCGGCATGGAAAGAGGAGCCTTGCAAGAGAGGAAAAGAAGGAACTCTTGCTGGATCAAGCCAGGAGACTCCTGAATGAAGCCTTTGAACACCTCAAGCTCCACAAAGGTATGAAGGGGGAGGGGAAAGAGCACCCAGCCAGGAGAAGCAGAGCAGCTCCCTCTCCATCAAATCAACCCGATCCAGCAGCAGCCCCGGGGCCTTCAGCGGGCAGGTGGAATTCCTAGAAGGCGTAGAGCTCCCAGGCTGCCTCTGTTAGAAGTAAAATACGGAGGGGATCCCAAAGCCTTGGATTTTTCCTAGCTCAAGTTTGGAGCCAATATGAGAGTATGGGGAGGATTTTTCCTCAGAAGCAGCCAAAAGTGAGGTGTGGTTACCAGGGCTCTGGGAGGAATAGCGGCAAGGTGGATGTGTGACTTTGCATTATGATAATGCTCTCTTCAGCTGTCTGATATTTAACTATTAGGCTGCCTCGTAGGGCTAGGTTTGAGGAACCCATGGCTGGAGCACAAGACCCGAATTAGGATGAAAACCATAAAACAGGGGCATGAGGTCTGTGGCTGATTACACCCAAGAATTTAGACAGTTAGCAGGCCATTTCCGGCTGGCCCCAAGAAGCCCTGATAGAACTGTTTAAAGATGGTTTAAATGAATGATGGTATCCAGAGATGCACTGCTAGAAGAGACCCCAAATTTGCAGATGTGGTACTTGCGGCAGAAGAAGTGGAAATTGATTTTAATCCAAAGTAAAGGCGGGGAGGTTAGTGGAGCAAGTTTTCCTCTCTCCATCGCCCTCAAGAGGCTCCTAAACCTCAGAAGGGAGAGCGCGGCGCAAGACCCAACCCCTCGGCCTGTTTTTGATGCGGGAAAGAAGGTCACCGGGCGTGATGACTGCAGAGTCAAGTTGGAGCCAAAGGGGGCACCAAAGGAAGGAAAGAAACCTGAAAAAGTCCCACAGCGAATAACCTCGGGAAACAGCACTAAAGTCGAAAGAGACAGCAGAGGTCACCCCTCCACAGTGAGAGGAATCAGAAGCCCCAGTGACCCCTGAGGAGGAGGATTCTGACTCAAGAAGATGACTTCCGGATAAGTATACAAGCGTGGGCCCTAATGACAATTCCGGTGAAGTTGAGGGTACCCAATTAGGGGTCGAAGGGAGAGATGCTAGCCCTGTTAGATTCTGGGTGCACAAGGTGTTATAACAACACGGAAGTTAGTGAAGAAATGGGTTTTAAAGCTAAAACACTTTGAAGATGCCCATTTCCTTTTGCCAACTAGATGGATCAGTGCTGGAGGTTGCCCCGCTCGTTTTGTCACGGAACCTATAGAAATGATCATGGGAGAGCCATGATGAAACCGCTGGTTTTATTGTGGTTCCTGGGATGCAGCAACCATTAAATACTGGGATCTGCCCTGGCTCCGGAAATGGAACCCCCAGCCTTAACTGGAGAAAGGGGTTGTTGCGCCATATGCACAAAAGCAGGCGGCCAGGGGTAAGGGCCAGATCCCAGCCGAAACCTGAGGACCTAATTGAAAATAGCTTCCACAAGGTACTGAGCCCGTGAAAGATGAGGAGAAATTCCAAAGAGTATTGGGATTTTAAAAGAGTGTTCAGTGAGAAGGCCTCGGATGAGCTTCCGCCTCACCGGCAACGGACTGTGCTATTGAGATTTTGCCAAGGGTGAAAGCTCCCCGAAACCAGAAGTTGTACTCAATGACCCACGGAATGAAAGAGCTATGATTGTTTATTGAATATAAAATATTGGAACGTGGCTTCATTCAAGAACTGCTAGGGCCCGGGTAGCGCGCCCCAGTGTTGTTCCGTGAAAAGAAGATGGTTCCAAAATGCTTGGTGGTGGATTACAGAAATTTGAAACGGCTATTTCTGGTGGAAAATATGTACCCCTCATTCTTGATGAAGACATTTTGGCCCCATTAGCGAAGGGAAAGATCTTCACGAAGTCCGGATTTGAGAGAGGCATACTACCGGATTCGAATTAAGGAAGGGATGAGTGGAAGGACCGCTTTTAACACTGCCCGATGGGTTTGCTTCCAATTCAATCGTTCTTCCTTTTGGTTTACAAGGGGCCCCAGCTGTGTTCATGCAAATGATCATCAAGTGTTACATGAACATTAACAGGGGGTTCTGGTTTATCTTGATGATATCCTTATCTACACTGGAGACCTTAGATGAACATTCTGAAGTTAGTTGCGTCGAGTTTTACAAAAACTGATGTGCCGCTAAGCTTGTATGCTAAATTGTCAAAATGTGAATTCCACCCAAGACAAAATTGACTATTTGGGATATCGCATTCATATGAAGGCATCAAAAGATGGATTCCAGAGAAGGTGCGTGCCGTTTGGAGTGGGCTCCACCACGCACCAGAAAACAACTTCAAAAGCTTTTTGGGATTTGCAAATTTTTTTGGGAATTATACCCAACGTTTGCTGAAAGATAGCAATGCCCATCACAAATCTCCTGGAACAACAAGAAAGGGGAGGTGAAGCCAATGGCCAGGAAAGCCGCTGTGAGGTGGTCCTATGGAGTGCCTAAGCCAGCTTTTTGAAAAAGCTAAAACGACTGTTTGCGGCAGAACCAGTTGCTGAAACACCCGGACTATGGACACTCTTTTCGTGATTCAACCGATGCAAGTGATGTGGCTATTGGAGGCGGTATTACTCTTCAAATCGAACGAGAAAGGGACCTTACTAGCCTTGTGCGTTACCTCCCGTAAGCTGTCCTGAAACAGAGAGGAAGATGGGCCGATTTGGGAGAAAAGAAGCCTTTGCAGTTTCGTTGGGCTTGCTGACCTTGAGACCATTTCCTGGAAGGAGAAACAACCTGTTTGGGTAATGGACTTGATCCATAGATCTGGAAGCTTTAAAAACGCCCCGGAAGCTGTCCTCTAAAGCAAGTTCGCTGGCCCAGTACTTTCAAGCGATTCAATTCTGCATTGAAGTACATTCAGGGGGAAGAATTTCATGGCGGATGCTCTCTGCTAGACTACCTCCAATATAATCGTAGCACCAGGAGTGATAAGCCCAACTGTCTGCAGCCAAACATGCCTAGCCGCCCAGTGATCACCAGAGTAAGGAAGAACAAAGAAGTGGTTTTTATTGAATGACCTAACCGAACAACTTATAAAGAGCTTTAAAAAAAACTGGACGAATGGTTCCGGCTTTCAGTAACATATACGATTAGAGATGGTTTGCTTGGGTGGGGCCAAGTTGTAGTGCCATAGGTACTGAAGAAGCAAATACTACAACAGGGCTCAATGATTCTAAAGCAGCTGGCCACCTTCGGATTTGTGAAGTACTCTTACATCTTGGTTAAGATGGCAATCTGGTGGCCTACTTTAAAGAAGGACATTGAAGCTTATGTAGCTAGCCTGTCCCAGTTTTGGCTTCAGCAAAGAGACCTCCTGGTAAGGCCAGTAGGATTGTTTACAAAAATGTAGCTAGACCAATGGCTCCCTGGAAGGAGAATCTCTATGGACTTTATAGTGAGAATTGCCAATTAGTGGTGGAAGCATGGTCATCTGGGTACTGAACTGATTTTGGTTTTCCAACAAGGTACAGTTGCATACTTTGGTTCCAAGATTCCCTCCTGCTAAAACGCTGGCTAAACTGTTTTATATCACATATCTATACGTTACATGGCGTCCCGGAATGCATAAGTCTCGACAGAGCGGGTCAAATTCCTCAAAATTTTGGAAAAAGAGTTCCTGAAGTTAATAGGCCTCGCAACCCCAGGGGTTTAAGCTCACCTATGCACCCCAAACCAATGGGGCACTGTGAGAGAAAGACTAATGCAGTGGTTAGAACAATATCTCAGATGTTTACATAAATTATCAACAGATAACTGGTCCGAAATTTATTACATTTGCGACAGTGGCATATAACAATCCCGTACAACAGCAGTACTGGATTTACTCCTTTAAAGTGGCTTCGGAAAGATTTTCGTTCCCATACCTGAACTTGCCTCGTGAAAAACCTAACAATGCCATTCGTTGGATGATGGATATAACTCACTCCACTTCTGGCCAGTAACACGCAAAGCATTAAGATGAGGCTATCAAGCTCATAAGAAATTTGCAGACAAGAAAAGATCCCCCCAGAAAGAATATAAAGTGGGTGACAAGGTTTTCCTGTCCACCAGATTCCCTGCATGACCACTCAAAAGTCAAAGAAGCTTGGTCGCTAAGTACGTTGGGTCCATTCACAATTGAACGGATTTATAAATCTGTAACAGTCCAGCTAAAACTTCCAAACTCTTCGACGAATTCATTACCGGTTTCCATGTTAGTTTGGCTAAAACCTGAACGTACTTCTGACTTAAGACCCATCCAGGCTGACCGCTCCATACCAAATAACTGATTGAAGGCGAACAACATTTTTGAAGTTAAAGAATTCTGGACTCGTCGAATGGAGGGTGACTCCAGTATCTTGTAGCCTGGAAACATTTCCCTTCTTCCAAGCTGAATAGATTAATCGAAACTGACATTAAACGCCCTAAGTTGGTCAAAGCATTTATTCCAAGTGATCCTGATAAGCCTTAGGAGTGTGTTGGTTTTTGTAATTGCCTGTGTGATTAATCATTGTCTTTCTATTTTCTCCTCTCTCTTCTTCTTGGACTGATGATTTTCCTTTTTTAGGAGGGCCAATGCACCTTCAAGACTCTTCTGCTATTTGCTTTGCATCTTTTTCGACTGCCATACAGTAAGGGGGGGGGGGGGAAGGGAGGTATAGGAATATAGTTTGGGGAAGTGAGCTTGGGAGGTGTTACTTCATCTGTTGTTATAAATGGGAGGGAGCATAAATAGAGTTAAAGGTTTCTATTTCTCGCTTAGTCTTTCTTCTCTCTGCGCAACTGCAAGACCCGTTATCAAATAGCCAAGGTCACGGACAGAGGCCTCATATCACTGAAGATTCCCACATGAATTCATATCAACAACTTCTAATTGGAAGTGTCATTTAACTATTGGGGTGGGAACATTTCCATCACTTTCTTATATGTGAATTGCGCGCCTATTCTCAGATTCAGAATTCTTTATGGTTGCTACCGACTTCACTTTCAGTAAAAAGATATATTTTCTCTAATAACTAAAGAGTCTAAGTATTTCTTTCCTGGATTTTGAATGGAGCTGCCGCCTGAGCCTCACGGAACGAAGAGCGCGGCAACCTCCTGAAACACTGGTGCAACTCCGTCAGCTGGAGCAGTGGAGTGGCAAGAACAGGTGGTAGAATGCTTATGGATGCTTCCTTACAGCCTGTCCTCATCACAGACAGACGGATGAGATGGCCATGTATGTTTGGTTGGCCTACAATGAACAGGGCGTTTTAATAAAGAGTTTGTGTTATGTTGACATGTGTGGATGATTGATTTATATCATTGATAATAAAGGGCCCATAGGTGTGGCGCACCTGGGAGGATGGACCATACAGTCCCACTATGCTTCTGCATGAGGTTTATCTATCCACTGCTTATCCTACCCATCACACAGGCTATTACACCATCCACAGCTTATCTAACCCTCCCAAAGCTATCTTACCCATCCCACAAGCATGCAAAGGCTTAAACCCATTTCTAAAAGTTTCCACCAAGACTTATTTAAAAAAAGAAATGAACAAGTGTGTGAATCATAAATAGACTTTAATAACAAGGAAGCTATAAAACAAAAATGAGTCTCTGGTACTTCCTCTTGGTCGCTCAGTCTCAGGGGTGAAGGGTCCAGGTGCTGTGGAGGTGGTTGGTGCTGATGTGCTTGTCAATCAGCTCCTCCAGAAAGCAGAAGCAGCAGAAGCGCCAGCCCCAGAAGAGGCGAGTCCGGTGCCTGAGAAGAACCAGGAGAACCAGAAGTGAGGGCCCCAGGGGGCGGGAATGGTAGCCCTTGTACCTCTTGCCAGGGCCTGCAGCCAATGGCTGAGGCCTTGTGTGCTTCTGCATGGTTGTGGGGTTGCTGGTGGCAGGGAGGCATGGCAGGAACCAAGGCTGGCAAGGGGAGGCTGGCAGGCAAGGACTTGCAGGGGAGACATGCAGGCAGACATGCAGGCATGGCCAAGCAAGAAGGCAGCCAATCCAATCCGCAGCAAAGGTTCTTTCCTCTGAAATTTTGGTGACCTGCCTTCGCGAAGCTGCTTCCGTTATAATCCACAGACGGGCTGACCGCAATGCATCCCCCCGCGCATGCCGCAATTTAACGCCAGGCATCTCCACTAGGCTTCCGCTATGGCATCCGTCTGTGCTATAGTAATATTTGCCGCTTCATCCGTTCCGCGTCCGCTTTGCCTGGAGGCTCCCGGAAGTGCCCTGTGGATGTGCCATCCGCGTCCGCATCCGCTTCATCTGCTGGCTTCCCGTTCTCATCCGCTTCCCATCCGCCTTGCGTCCTCCATCATCCGTGTTACCGTCCGGTTATGCAAATTTTTGCCCCTTTGTTGAGAGTGAGAGCAGATAACAATGGATGGAACATTTTGCTCGTCCGCTGTGTCCTTTTTGCATCCATTGGGCAGTGTGACATGCGCTTAAATAGCGATTGTACAAATATATTAGAAATAATAGATTGTGTAGAAAACAGGAAATATATGTAATTAAAATGGAAGATGAAACTGGGATTGTTAATGGAATGTCATAACAGACTAAATAAAAAACAAAAATATGTGAAATATAATTGAATTATATTAAGGATTTATAAAATATGATTGAAATGAATTATGAGAAGGATTGGAAGGAAATTAGTATCAGTTTTCAGGATGAATTTGATTTGATTAATTATTTTCTTCCTTGTTATTTTTTATTTCTTTTAAATTTAAAACTGCTTAGAGGTATGCAGAATCTGACTAAAAAGGGATTTATGTTATAATATAGTTATTAGGTGATGAATGTTATAATTGTTTTATGGGATAATTTAGAAATACAATATTTAATGGGATGTGAAAGAGAATTAACTATAAGATATAAAGGTGACACAGTCTAACTGGCAACTATAGGGGAAACATTTTGTTATGTTTGCAATGTGGATATGGATTGAGAGTATATACAGGACAGATAAAAGCAGAAGTATTAATTATAATGAAAATATGTAAACATTGAAAAGGATAGGTAATAGACTTAGAAATGAATGAGAAAGCTATAAAATAAGCCTGAGAAGTATTTGAAGGGAAAAATTAATAAAGAATATTTAAGTAGTGATAAGATATGAAATTGAATATGAAAGATGAACATGTGAGACTATATCTGTATGCAGGTATGAAAATCTGGAACCAAGCTGTTCACTAAAAAAAAAGATGTTTTATTTTTCTTTGTCTTGTGAAAATCTAAATAAAATTGTTTTAAAAAAGAAATATCATCAAATAAACATTTTAGTAATAATTCTACAATTTGTTCTATTGGTCTCTCGCTGTCCCTATTCCCAAGTCTTAGCTAATGAATGTCCTAGGAGTTATCTAATACACATTTGATCTGCTGCAAGCCAACTCTATCCCTAACTGTTAGCTGAGGTCTGCAAGTTGCCTAACTCTTGTTACTTTTATCAGCTTTCAATTAGCCAAGATTGTTACAAGATTTACAGGTGCAAATTTCCTGTGGATAAGAATTCTTTGTTCTTGCCAGACAGACTCCACAATTACAGGCTTCCTGATTTACTTTGAAGTGTGTGTATGACCTTGCTTTATTTTAGCAGACAGCCCATCAAAAGGAAGAAGGAGAAAATCATTAAACGAATTACTACACAGAAATAACCTTTACTTTTTATTTTAGCTTATATTAATCAAAATAAAATGAAATCAAATTCAGTTTCTTTTCCTGGCCTCACTTAGTATTTTTTAGAGTGCTGAAACATTCTCACTGAAAAGTCTTTTGATGTCTTTGGCTTGGAAAATTTGCACAAATCTGCACTAGAATAAGAAAGAGTAATTTATTTGAATTATCACTGGCTGAACTGATGGCATATTTTTATGCCAAATTCTCATAAGAACCGTGTGTGTTTCTAACGGAGACTCAACTTGCTTCTAGCAAATGCATTTTCTCCTGTAAAAAGTGATCTGCATTGCTTCTCTTGGTATTTTTCTGTCTCCAGGGCATGCTGGAGCCATGGCATCATGCGTTGTGCCATGTCAGACTATGCTATTGAGGGGGAAGTACTGTTAACCACCCAACCTGGGGCTTCGACTGTGCCACGGAAATAACGAGTCTTGCTGATGTCACACGCTGAGTTGTTAGAGCCTGTGGGCAGTTGTAGGCAAAATGATTTGGTTGCTGCCTGTTGAACTAACGATCTCAGGAGGGGTGGAGGGTCACTTCATAGGTGTAAATACAATGTTGGAATATGATATTTGTACAAGTGTAGTAAGTAGAGGTAAATAATTAATGGATAAAAAGCAGTGTTTAGGGTGTTACATGGCGAATAGATGTGATCCAGTAGCGCTCACTGGATGGTGGATAAACTCATTAAGTTGTTAACTGGTGTATGAATACAGCTCTGGCTGCAAGATGTGCCAGAGCTGACTTTAATTCCTTTTGGTTATTCGTTGTTACCTGAATCCAGAACACTGTATGGACAAATAAAGACTCATTTGATCATTACCTTGAGACTTTTGTTTCCCTTCCTGCCTGGAATTCAGCGAAACAGCTGAGACTCTCATAAGAGTTGAGTGTGTTTCTAATGGAGACTCAACTTGCTTCTGGCAAATACATTTTTTTCTGTAAAAAGTGATCTGCATTGCTTCTCTTGGTATTTTTCTGCTACATGATTATATTTTTGTTGAAGAAATAGGTGTTGGTATAATTACCTGAGAACGCCCTTTCTATCTATGCTGCAAGAGAGTCCAGGAATGGGTTAAGCTCCTCCTTCTGACATCATAGAGCTGAGT
>BHFT01005063.1:0-38025 GCA_004320025.1 Laticauda laticaudata
CGGTTTACTGACTAGTGAAAGAATAAAGCCTTTGTTGTTGGAACCCGGTCTACCTTGTGTGTTTTCTGAACAAAACAATTACCTCTACACCCGTTCTTCACAACAGTGAAAACAGGCAGGGAGACAAAAGGTAAGTGGTAAACGAAAACCAGTCAGCACCTATCCACTTCCTTGGAGATCACAGCCCAACATGAGATAACAAAATAACATCACAAGAACCCCAATCACCACAAGGGACTCTACCAAAATAAGTGCATGTTCTGAAACACCTTATCTGAATAAAATCTGAAGCATAGCCCAGATTTATTATCAGAATTTAAAGGTGATGTTCTTTTTAAGTTTACTATCTCAAGATTTTTTATGCTTTTGGCTGGAAGGAAGAATGTTATGTAACTGAAGAAACATTTTCTATATATAATTCCTTATCAAGGTTTTATTAACAAAGCTGGACAAAACTGGTTTATGCATTCCAACACGTATTATAGATGAACAATTAACTCTCATTTTTTTTTTAAAAGAAGATGCTACCGCATGTGTAGAATTCCCTGAAATGAGTGTTTTAAATACATAGTCCATAGAACATATCATGGATTTCTTGGGTGCATGCACTTCCCCTATAAAATGTATACTTACCGTCTTAGCATGGTCTTTTCCTCATTAGAATCATAATTTGGGAGTGTCACATCAAACATCCGTTTCATTAAAATTCGTGCATATTGGCCAAAGTCCAGCTTGGCACATGATTCCCAAAGCACCGTTTCATAGGAAAGCGGATCCAATAAGACCATTATGAATTTTCCTGCAACTTGAACCTTAAACAAACAATTACATTTAGTCATGTAGAATTAATCTAGTACATTAATGTAAAGAAAGCAATGAATTTTGAAAAATAGAGATATTTCATCATATCCTGCTTCCAACTCTAATCTCTAGAAATCCAATGATTCCTATTAAACAGAAGACTGAATTGAGGTCTTACACTTTATACTAAGTCTTGCACAAAATTTTTCAACAGACTCCTAATGCAACATTTTACTCAATAAAAAAAAACAGACCCTGCTTCAAGGATGGAGAACATGTGAATCCTCAGGAACTGAAGAGTGGAACTAGAACTAAGTCTGGAGGGTATATGAAATCAACTGCCTTGACTGCCCTGAGGATCACGCAGTGGTCTTTGTAGTGCCTATGAGTTTGCTTATCACAGCATTTTAATGCATTATATTAAAAAGGAGGTGAACATGGAGGGCAACTTTAGAGGATGTTTATACTAGGGCACATTTTAAATGGTTTCTGAATCTCAGTAATGAAATTTCCATGTAAAGACGGCCCTTAGAATTGCTGTATGAACAATTATTAGAAAAAATGATTGACTCATAATTTAAGAGATTTTAGAACTGAGTGAATAGTTCATGTCTCTTAATAGTATCAATTAAACTGGCTGCGTGACTCTGAACTAGTCATTCTTTTTCAGCTCACCTCACCTCATAAGGTTGTTGGTGGGAATAAAATAGGAGAAGGGAAGAGCATTATATATGTTCACCACTTTGGGTTAATTATTAAAAAAAAACCAATAAACGATACTTTCCCCAAACATGGATAATAGGGATTACTATAGTAAGAAAATAAAGCGAGAAAGAGGGAGAATGGGAGGGAGAGATAAAGGCTCCTTCAACTGAAACTGAATTCCAAATTTANTAAGAAAATAAAGCGAGAAAGAGGGAGAATGGGAGGGAGAGATAAAGGCTCCTTCAACTGAAACTGAATTCCAAATTTAGCCAGTTTTTATATGACTAAGTATGCAATTTCTGTGTCCCTAGCAAACACATTTGAGTAACATTTTTGGCACCATATAGTGTTCTAAATCAAGAATTAACTTTGATTCCTAGAAATTGTGCTATTGCTGAGGAATGCTGTTACAGTATTCAGGAACACCTGTAGGGTGAAGTATCACCTACCTCAGTTTTAGTGGACTTTGTTTTTGTTCTGGCTTTAAGGAATGAATAGAGGTTTCATAGCTTGGAGTTAAAGAGGAAATGATGGAGAATTATTCTAAATCATTTGGCTACATTCCACCAGGTCCCTTCTTCTATTCTATTTGAATCTTTATCTATTTAAAATATTCACAAATTTTGAGGAACACTGGTAGCTAATACTAAATATTCTAAAGAATCCCAACAAAAGTCTCAAGTGTTTCCTTCCATTCTATTATTAAGTGTCATCAATAATAGCCAATAAGCACCATTTGAAAAAGAAGGTTTTCATACTTATTCTGAACACCTGCTAATCAGAATAGGAAGGGAAATTTCAAATTCCAAATTATGGATAGTATCCTCAGATCAATCCTATCTGGAATCATACATCATGATGTCATTAGTTTTTCAAGACTCCAGGTCTTGTGTTTGTGTATGCATGTGATATATGTGTGTATGCGTGGGTGTGGGTGTATACAATCACACACACATATCTTGATTACATGGTAATCACATATGTGATTTTTTTCTCTCTTTTCCCAAGAATGCTAATAGGCATCCATAGAAAGACAGCAAGGAAGGCAAGCAACCAAACATGGACCCTGATGCAAATTATATAACATGATATAAAAGGGGTGAGACTTATAATAACATTATGTCATATGATTCATCATTCTGATATCATCACAAGCACCTGCATATGGAAATAGGCTGGCTATATTGTGCTTTTGCTTTGGAAGATGATTGAAAAATTGTATTCTCTTCCATTGGAATTGTAGTCTAATAATTGGATAAACTGCCCTGTGATTTTATTTATTTATTTTGCTGCAGGGGAAATCTAGAAATTATACAAGTACGCAAATAAATGAGTCATTTAAGGAACTCTTCTGTTTCAAAATTTTCCTTTCATGGTTTCATCTTCCATTAAATAAGAGTGTTTGACTACCTAAAATCAAAGCAAAATTCCTTTTGTATAGACTTCCTCTTTCTGTGAAGATCAGCAGGTCATCCTCTTGAGGTGATGATTTGTTAAAATATAACAGGACAGGATGCAGCTGTCCTTTTTTTGTCCTTCAGTGATTTATCTTCACTTTTCACCTTTTGGTGGCAAAATGAGCAGCATTAGATTCCCATAAAATGCTAGCAGATATTTCAGTCCAAAGGTTGATATATTATTAAGTATTTGGAGCAAAATGGCAGCACAAAGGGCTTGACTATTGTCAAAACATTGTGGGAGAACAGTAAGTTTGAGAACTTTACAGCATTGTATTAGTTTCGTCTGGTCCCCTAATTTACAAGAGTGAGCAAATGCTAAACACATTTATTTCAAATTAGAATAACAGAGTTGGAAGGGACCTTGGAGGTCTTGTTTAGACAGGAAACCCTACACCAATTCAGACAAATGGTTACCTCTTCTTTTACCTTTATGGTAAAGGTAACTTTATGGTTACCTCTTCTCTTCTTAAAAACTTCCAGTTTTGGAGGATTTACAATTTCTGGAGGAAAATTGTTCCTCTGATTAATTGTTCTAACTGTCAGGAAATGTCTCCTTAGTTCTAGGTTCTCCCCTTGATTAGTTTCCACCCATTGCTTCTTGTCCTGTTTTCAGGTGCTTTGGAGAATACTTGACTCCCTTTTCTTTGTGGCAGCCTCTGAGATATTGGAATACTGCTATGATGTCACCCCAGTCCTTCTTTTCATCAGACTAGGCATACCCAGGTCCATTCTTTATATGTTTGAGTCTCCAGTCCCTTGATCATCCTTGTTGCTCTTCTCTGCACTCTTTCCAGAGTCTCAACATACATTTTACATCATGGCAACCAAAATTGGATGCTGTGTTCCAGGTGTGGCCTTGGAATTTACTATTCCTATTTGCTAATAATTCCTTTCCCTGGCTGATGGCTATTACGTAAGACCACCTTAACACATTTAGATGGATGGGAACAGTAATAACAGTGACACAGCTATGCTGCCTTCTTCTGCTTGCACATTTTCAGTGGAAAAGAATATGGAAGTATCAGTGGGAAAACTCAGATGGTTTGCAAATCAAAAGTGACATCATCCAGGTGCCGTGTGAAACTCCATCAATTAAGTGCTGCACCTTTATTTATTTAAATCATTTATTAGGTTTATACCTTACCAGACAGTCCTCGACTTACAACAGTTAGTGACCATGTAACATTACGGCACTGAAAAAAGTGACTTATAACCATTTTTCACACTTACGATCTTTGCAGCATCCTCATGGTCACATGATTTACATTTGGATGCTTGACATATGACTCATATTTATGATGGTTGCAGTGTCCCAGGGTCATCTGATTCACCTTTTACGACCTTCTGATAAGCAAAGTCAATGGAGAAGCCAGATTCACTTAACCACCATGTTATTAATTTAACAACTCTAGTGATTCACTTAACAAATGTGGCAAGAAAAGTTGTAAAATGGGGCAAAACTCATTTAGCAAATGTCTCACTTAGCAACATAATTTTTGGGCTCAATTTTGGTCATAAGTTGAGGACTACCTGTACAAGGCCTCCAGGCAGTTCACAAGATTTTCAAGGTAGCATTCAATGAATGCCTATCTACATTGTGTCCTGCAGGAGATGAGCTTACCCTGGAGAATGTAAATTTACAAATACTCACTGTGAAAATATCACCATGCTTCTCTTTCATCTCAGACAGGAACTTGGCAGCATCTTTACCAAATGCCAGTGCGTGCCCAAGCCAAGGAATGTGACCTCTGTCAAGTGGAGGTTCATCAGGCCTCCTGGAAAGCATATCAAGATAGATAAACGATTAACCACATTGCTATTTAATCATTCCACGCTGTCTCATAAAATACATTGTCCTAAAATCTTAGATAAAGTTAAATAATACAAAAGCCAGAAGCTATCATGTGAAAGCTCTAGCAACAATTGAAAGTGAGGGTGTGGTATGTGAGCTTTACTGATGTGGCATGGCTGCTCTACTGCAAGCATGAGACCTCCAACGGAATGGGAAATAGGGAAAAGAGAAGCTCGCTTGTGTGCTGGCCAGGGCTATCCAGGACTGTTGTGGGGAGATGTTGAGGCCCATTGGTCCAGCCTGATACAGAGGTAAGCAGTACAAGAGCCTTGGGGGTCCCACCTCCTCAATGGTTATGCCGCTACTCTTAACCTAAAAATTGGAGAGACAGAAGAAAGAAGGAGAAAACAGAGAAATATTGTGCACGGAGGGAACAGCATAGCTAGAGAGAAGGTCTGGAGAGAAAAATTAAGCGTGCGGTAGTTGTTAGTCCTCGTAAGGAGAAGAAAAGTGCAGGAGTGGCTTCCCTGGAAGAGGGAAAGTGGAGACCCAAAGAGATAAGAGCTCCACCCAGTGCCAAGAATAAGAAAGAGGGACCCAGCTGGCCATAAGCAGTGGCTTCACCAAAGAGCCAGGAGCGGTAGATGTTGGTTGATAAGCTCTGGTCACAGAGAAAGACTGGTTGAATGTCTCTCAGAAGATCCTTTCCCCAGTGGACTAGCAGAAGGTCTTCAGAAGAGGTCAATCCACGCTGAGCTCATGACAGCAAATTCTAGCCCACTGTTTCTTTTCATTCTCAATTTCATTCACAAACTGAGGAAGGAGACGAACAGAATTACAGAGTTGGAAAGGACCTCAGAGGTCTTCTGGTCCAACTCCCTGCTCAGGCAGGAAACCTTATAAAAGTGGTGGCTAACCTTTCTGGGTTCCTGTGCCAAAAATTGCGAGCACACCAGCGGGCCCACACTCGCGTGCTAGCATCCAGAATGTAATGCGCGCCCCCCCTCCCCATGCCCCCTGCACATGCACTCACAATCCTTCACCCCCACCCCCTTACCTGCACTGCGCCTCACAGCTGATTTTTTGGCTGGTTTGAGGCCTTTTTCGGCATCCCAGAGGCTTGGAAAAAGCCTCTGCAAGGCTTCTCGGGCTGAATTATAGGCCCGTTTCATCACTTCTGGTATTACAGTGATGAAACGAGTGACAAAAAGTGACGAAATGAGCCTATAATTCAGCCTGAGAAGCTTTGCAGAGGCTTTTTCCAAGCCTCTGAGATGCCAAAAAAGGCCTTAAACCAACCTGGAAAAAAAATCAGCTATGAGGTGTGCACAAGTGCAGTAAGGTAAGTTTGCCTGCGGTTCATGTGCTGGCACAAATGGCTCTGTGTGCCACTTGTGGCACGAGTGCCATAGGTTCACCCTATACCATTTCAGACAAACGGGTGTCCAATTGCTTCTTGAAAAGTGACTCAGAGAAAGGAAGAGGAAGGAGGAGAACTAGACTAGAGGGAATCTCTAGGAGGAAGACTTAGGAGGAAACCCGACACTGCCTGAATACCAGTACTGTATTGTACTGTTGTATTGTCCCAACACTACTGTAAACAATGTCACAATATATAGTAAAAAGCATAAAAGTTTCCACTGTCTTATTTTTCAATGTCGATTGCCACGCTTGCAAAACAACTGATGTGACAGAGATATTTGTAAAACAGCCTCAAACAATTTAACAGAATTGGAAGGGACCTTGTAGGTCATCTAGTCCAACCCCCCGCCCAAGCGGGAGACTCTACACCATTTCTGAGAAATGGCAGTCCAATCTCTTCTTGAAAGTCTCAAGTGATGGCGCTCCCACAACTTCCGAGGGCAAGCTGTTCCATTCGTTGATTGTTCTCCTGTCAGAAAGTTTCCCCTTATTTCCAGGTTAAATCTCTCCTTGTTTAGTTTCCATCCATTTTTCCTTGTCTGGCCTACAGGCGCTTTAGAAAAGAGAAAATGGCCCCTTCCTCCCTGTGGCAGCCCCTCAAATATTGGAAGACCTCTATCATGTCTCCCCTTCTCTTCACTAGACTAGCCAAGCCCAGTTCCTGTAACTGAGGAATCCATAGCCCAGGTGTTTTGCTAAGTAAGAAAGTTGGGTGGAGTTTTTGGCAGCTTTATTTAAAAAAAGATAACTATTCTAACTAGGTAGGATTCTCTGTGTACTGAGTTCCAAAAGTCTAATGAATCTTATCTCAATTGCATGCAGGTAGTCTTTTTTTGACTTACAACCTTTAATTTAGTGATAATTCAAAGTTACAGTGTAACTGATAAATGTGACATGACCATTTTTCATATTTACAACCACTGCAGCATCCTCATGGTCACATATTCAAAATTCAGATGCTTGGCAATTGGCTCATATTTACGATGGTTGCAGCGCCTGTGGTCATGTGGTCACTTTTTGTGACTTTTTGAAAAGCAAAATCAATGGGGAAGCCAGGCCCATTTTATAGCTGTGTTACAAACCCAACAACTGTAATGATTGACTTAACAACTATGGCAAGAAATGTGACAAAATCTGTCCCGCTTAGCAACAGAAATTTGGGGTTTAGTGGTGGTCATAAGTCAAGCACTACCTGTATAAGAAAAGCATGCAGAACAGAGTATGCAGCATATCCTTGGTGCACGAAAGAACCATACTGTTTCAAAACAACCATACTGAACTTCAGCTGGATTGGCCTTAAATAGAGTTTCATTTTTCTTTTTTAAAGACAGCAGAGGATTGTTTTCTTGACCCTATCAAAATGAAGTTAAGCACTACAAAATAAAGCAGATTGTTTGCTGCAGTTGCACAAGACAATGATTGTGAAGTTATCACAAGGTAGCAGAAACTCTGTGGAAAAGAAATTCCTCTGTGACCCAGCATTCTATGTTTGAAGTTTCCAGGTTCAAACCTAACAGCTTTATAGAAAGCTTGTAGAAGACTTTTAGGCCAGAAAAAACTTTCTGAGGCTGACTTCTTTTGAATTAGTCATCTTAGACAGCACTGAGCTAGATAAAGGCAGTTAATTTATATCGGCCTCCCCTTATCTTGGCAGTCTGCCTGGACATACGTGGATTTTAACTCCCAGAATAGCCATTATGGAAAATTGTAGAAATTGATATCCACAAATTGGCCCATTACCAAAATTGGGGAAGGGTGGTATAGAGCAGTCCAAAGCAGTTTCCTATCATCAGCAACCGTTCATGGAAAATATCCAAAATGCTTAGAAATATATTTTATTTATTGATTGATTTGATTTGTCAATCGCTTACAAAGTAATAGGTACAAATGTAAACATGGGTGTAGACAGCCAGTTTCCAAGGTCGAGAAACACTGTTGTTCTAATCTAAAGGATCCTCTCTGGCTCATTTTCTACATGAGCCTTGCAAACAACTCTGGCTTTGTAAAGCTGAAGCTGGTTTGAAAGCAACCTCCCAGCAATCGTGCGCGGTTTCTGCTGCGCTCACCGCTGGAGTGCCCCGAGTACCCCGTAGAGGTAGTTGAAGACAGGGGAGACCTAGCAGGGGTCGGGGGGAGTCGCACCCCCCCTCCTCAGCTGGCTTAACTCCCTTTTTCCCGAACGCAGAGCGGTGGTCAGAAATGGCGCCACAAAGAAGTTTTCATTCGAAAAGATCGTGCAGTGAGGAAGCTGAGAAGTGAAAGTTTTGGTGACCGGCGATGAAGCACATCCAAGATATCTGAAATTTAAATTTTGGAAAAGATACATCATTCCGTAAGAAGATCTGGGAAGTTGCGTAATGAAAGTGATAAAGGGAAAGTTTGTTTTTTCTCACTCTCTTCCTTACGGTGACAGAGATGAATGAGAATTGGAAAAAAACTCGCTTTGGCATCAGCAGGTAATCAACTGGAAAATTAAAGCAAGGGGAACAATAAAGATATCTTTATTTGAAAAAAAAATATCTGTACGTGGCGAAGGGAGGGATAAGAATTAAAGATTAAGATTTGGCTGGAGGAGATGCTTGGAATTTAAAAGACAAGAACAAAATCAACAACAGACTTATAAAAGATACATTTTAATTGATTTGGTATGATTGCAACCCCCCAGGAAAGAGAAAGTGAACAAAAGAAGAAAGTGTTAAATGAGATAGACTGTGTATATTTGGACTGCTGGTGATTTGGGACTTTTTGAAATTTCATTGAATGATTCAAATGATTTGGGTTGTTTAAAAATTTTTTACAATGTCATTTATGTGTGGATGACTGAAAATGGAATTTATAAATATAAAGAAAGAGGAACAGAAGGGAAGGGCTCCTTTGCTCCGTTTTTCATTTTTTAAGAAATGGCGACTTCTTGTATGAGAACTACAGAACAAAGATTGGGATGAAGAAGAAGCATCTTTTAAATGACAAGCAACTTTATCCGGGGAAAAAGGGGAAAGGGGGGAAGAGAAGTGGAGAATTAAGACTTAACAAAACAACCCCAAAAAGGGAAAAATAAGGTGGAAAAGTAGATATAATGTTAGGAAGCAACAGAAAAGAGGAATCAGAAGAGGGAAATGCAAGATGAAGAGACAAGGGGGTAAAGGCTTTGAAGTGAAGAAGCAAGGAAGGAAGGAAGGGGAAGAGAGCTACAAGGTTTGAAACAAGATGGTAAGAACAGGATTTATTGAGAGATAATGGGTAAAAAATATACTGAAAAAGAGATTTCTGCACAAGGTACATACAAATGTATTGTTTGTATTTTGTAATTTAGAAATAATGATAGAAAATTGGAACAACATATGATAATAAAATGTGGTATCCATATTTAATGTATTTAGTGCATTTTTTTTTTTGAATAAATAAATGAAACTGAATATGAGAGAATTGAACTAAAAGGAATGGGAAAATTGTCATTACATTAATATTTTAAAATATACGTGAAATGGGAGGGAAGTAACTGAGCAAAATCTATAAGTGTTCATAGATGCATGATACTTATTTGAAAGGAAATGGGTAAATGTTTAAGACTTAAATGCTATAATTTTAACAGTATACTTCAGTTGCTATGGATTGTTGTTTTAATTATATTATATATTTTAAAAAAATTCCTAATTTTTAAAATATTGAGCTGTAAGCTTTAGAATGTACTATGGCAGAATCTGAAATGAAATTATGTATTATTTTAAGTGTTAAAACTTAGGGAAAGATTAAAGAAGCTCTACTCCAATCAGTGAAATTAGCAGAAGAAATTTTTGTGTTAATGAGAAAAGATAATAGACCAGCTGAACCGGACAGACAAAGGGATATAAGTATAATGATTTAAATTTGGAGATGAAATAAATTAAAATAGAATTAAGAGAGTGAAAGAGGGAGAAGCTATAGAAAATGTAAAATGGTAAATAAGATATGGATGCTATATAAGTAGCATGAACTTGAATTTTAATGTTGTACAACAAGATAATGTCTGTACAAAAAGATGTAACCCGGGATCAAGCTGCTTTCCAAAAAGATGTTTTATGTTTTTATGTTTTGTTTGTATATGTTTGTTTTTTAAAAATTAATAAAATTCTTTCCAAAAAAAAAGTATAAACATGAGTAAGAATACAGAAAATAGGTACGATTAAATGGGGACAATAGGACAGGGATGGGAGACACGATGATGCACATGCATGCTGTTTACAGACCTCTTAGGAATGGGGTGAGGTCAATAGTGGATAGTTTGAGGTTAAAGGAGTGGGGGTTTGAGGTTGTAACTACAGAATCAGGTAGTGCATTCCAGGCATTGACCACTCTGTTGCTAAAGTCGTACTTTCTGCAACCAAGTTTAGAGCGGTTAACATTGAGTTTGTATATCTGGGATCCTCAGGACAAAGCAAATGAACTGTGATAGGGATGGGGAATAAAAATAGCTAAGTCTGCAAAGTAATTTGCTTCTAGTACTTAACTTGGTGAAGCATGTCAGCTATAATAGCTTATCAAAAATCCTTTTTTAAAAAAAAAATAACCCCTCTCATTATGGTAGAGGTAATTGGCATCATATGGCAGAAGTTTAAAGAGAAAATTAAATCAAGAAAACTGTTTAAGGGGTGAATTATTGGCTCAGATAACTACTGTCCATATCGAGAAGACAGAGCCCTGGTTAGATAAAGTATAATTTAGATAAATGAATCACAATTTTAAAAAAAACTGTCAAAATGTGTTTGTGGTTAGCAGATGAATTTCCCAGAGTAATTGTGCTTTGTTTAACTGCTGCATCTTGCCAGTATGAACATTAATTTAATGGGATGCTGGTGTCTGAAATTAATTGAAAGCACATTATAAATCAGAAAAGGTTGTATATCTTTAACATAGTCCTCATTACCAAACAAACACCACAATCCTGAATTGAAGAATCAAAATGAAGGAGTTACTCTTCCTTAATAAACCTCTACAGACTTAATTTGGTTCAAGCACAGTTTTTGATGTGTTGAAGTTCTGGCTTGCTGGGCAGGTGAACATTTCACTGTAGGCAGAAGTCTAACAGATGTGGATTTTCCTTTTATAGGGAAAACATATGGAGAACAACTTGATATGCTTTATTTTTGTCCATCATATGAAAGAAATAAAAGCTTTGTATTGCTCTATAAAGTCATAGCATTTGTCCTATTTAATTAAGCATGGGAGAGGGTTGTATTTCAACTGATTGAACTGAGAGCACAAGAAGACATTTGGCCAAAATTAATGGCAACTTTAACTGTCAGTATTTGATGTCTTCCACTTTGAATATCTGCTAATAAGCATAAGGATTGACAGTCACTTTATACTGTCATTTTATATCTGTTTGGCTATCTGAAAAATAACTATTTGTTCCTAATCTATTCCTATTACTGAGATATCCTCTCTTGCCAGTCTTGTGCTATCTCCTTGCTTCAGCATATTGTATACCTCTAGATTCAAAATGTTCAATCTATGCTCATGTAATTATTTCCTCCATGGGTTCTGAGCTACTTTCATCCAGCAAAAATGCTAAAATAAAATATAGTTTTATTCATTTAAAATGAAAAGCATTTCAGTTCCTCCATTCTTTTCCTATATAAAATTCTTACTTGAGGTGAAACCTCCTCCCATATGGTGACACCCCCCCCAAATGGCTCCTCCTCTGAGAAAAAAATCAGCCCCAGATACAGATCTCATGTCTTTCAAGCAATCTGTTCATATACAACTATTGTCCTTGAAATATATAATAATCCATAACCAGGAGGCTGTGAGTTCGATCCTAGGTAGAGGCTAATATTTGGAACAGACTCTCTTGCTCAAGCAGGGGGTTGAATCAGATGACCTCCAAGGTCCCTTCCAACTCTTGTTATTCTGTGATTCTATAAGTATGGGTGAAACCGACATCACTGATTTTATAAGGTTGCCAGCTACTTTTCTGACCAAGAATGAAAAGGATGAAGCAATCACAATTCAATGTTTTCCTAGGTTTTAGTTTCCAGATCTGCTGAATAAATTCAATTCAGTGCATTTCTTAATAAAAACATTTTTCTATTTAGCCCAAAAGGATTTCACATAGAAATCAGTTGTTAACCAACAACTTACTTAACTGATATAAACTATGGACTATCAACTGCTTAACTAATATAAACTACGGGCTGTTTGATTCTAAAAATAGAGAAAGTTGGCTGCGCTGCCATTCTGCCTTTCTCCAGAGTTAAGCCCAGAGGGTAATAAATTACAAAATGTGTTTCTTAGTTCCACAAGGACAAAAAGAAGAAAGGGCTTTCCAAGTTTATAAGACAGAATTCTCATACAATGTTTGCTAAAGACACCCACAAAGTAAATTTTTGTGGTTTGCTTTCAATCGCTTCTTCATCAAATATACAGCTTCCTTGAAAAAAGAAGTTTAGAGCATTTTGACTTACTTACTTATTAAATTTATGTGCCATCCATCTCATTGTCAACATTTTGTATATACACTGATGTATAATTTTAAAATTATTGTAAAAATTAACATTTAAATAATTTTCCAGTATGTATATCTGTTATAATAATAAACTATGAAAGATCAAGCCAGCCAAAGGATAAATATGTAATGAGTAAATGCATTCATTTGCAAATTAATTTGTATTTTCCTTTTAAATTCTTTGCTGATTATTTAGCATATGGCATATTGCACATGGACTTGCAATCAGTGGTGGGATTAATTTTTTTTTACTACCGGTTCTGGATGTGGCTTGGTGAGTGTGTCGTGGCTTGGTGGGCGTGACAGGGGAAGGATACTGCAAAATCCCTATTCCCTCCCCACCCATTAACCTGCTTTCCAGCTCTGTTCTCCTCTGCAGGGCAACAAAAGAAGACCCAGACAATCAGCTGGGACTCAGGAGGCAAAGAATTAGTCAGAGGTGGGACTCAGGAGGCAGGGCCAATCAGAGGTGGTATTGGCTGGTTCTCCGAATTACTCAAAATTTCCACTACCGGTTCTCCAGAACTGGTCAGAACCTGCTGAATACCACTCTGCTTGCAATACATATTAACATTTCACTTCGATTAATAAAACACACTAAAATATAGATGTTAAAAAGATCTGTCTTCAAATTCAAATGTCTGGGCCATCTAACCATTGAAATGCAGCATCATATATCAGAAAAATAATCAGGTATATATGCCCTCAGCTTAGTCTGTCACAATGTGATCTACAGTTTGACATGGGACCCCACAGTCACACTGAGGGGAGGATGTTATGTCCCATTTATGCAGACACCACAGACACCACATGAGATGCGAATCCTATTCAGGATTGTCCATTGCTGGTATGGTAGCTCAAAGCCTGGCACCTTTTTGTGGGATTATTTATATGTCTTTCTAGGCCTGGAAGTTCAGTGACCGATTTGGCTTTCTCTTGGAAATCGATGTTAAAGTTGTTGGGCAGATCTTGTGCAAGTGGTTTCCTGGATTTGAGTCTTCCTGCTGATAAATGGCAAAGGTCAGCATGCACCAGTAGGAGTGAGTTGTTCATAATTTTTCTGCATTTTCTCATTAGTCACCAACAGCCAATCATGGATATGGCACAAGAAGAAATAGTAGTCCAACTTGCCTTTGTAAAACTGGCAATGCTACATGGCTCAGAACAGGAAGCCAGCAAGTCAGAATGGTTTTAATACATCAACTTATAATCCTCGTGGTTTCATTGAGTCTGCTGTCTAGCTTACTAGTATGGCAGCTGTTAAGCCATACAGGGGCACAGTATTCTCCTTTGAAAAAGATGGTGTGATCCAAGATCCTGTTTAAGTACACACCTTAATGAAACCTGTAACTTTTTAACAAGGGGAAGCTTGTTAAAAGTTCTAACTCCGGAACTGATCGTAATGTGGGAGGTTGGGTGAGTCACAAATAAGTGCTAGGTACAATGTGATTTCTACTCAGTAGCATGCCAACTGATGAATTTCTTTAATCTATTAGGATGCTCTTTGCCAGTCCATTATTCTATTTAATCCCCTTCCTTTAATATATTTATGAAATCCACCTCTTTCATT
Organism: Laticauda laticaudata; assembly: GCA_004320025.1. NCBI lineage: Eukaryota > Metazoa > Chordata > Lepidosauria > Squamata > Elapidae > Laticauda > Laticauda laticaudata. The sequence goes on from BHFT01005063.1 coordinate 14,235, forward strand.
TCCTAACAGTGCTCTGGGGGCCTATGTGGACTTGATAGGATTGTTGGAAATAAATGTGAGGTTTATACACTGGCATTTTGCTCCGCAGGGTACTCTCTTCCCAAGTGTTACCACTTCATTAAAATTGTCAGGGAAGAAGTGAGTCTGTTAGTGACAAGAAAGGCATGTGTAAAATGGCATCGTGGACATTAATACAGTATGTCTTCGCCAGGGCCAGCTTTAAGTTCAGGTTGAGCAGACAATGGCTTAGGGCACGAAAGTTTAAGGAGCATCAACAAAAACAGGCCAGAAGAAAAATGATCAAATGCTAAATTTATTGCAGGAATATAAAAACGTTAAAATAATTATTCTAAAAATGCAAACCCTCACATTGGAGAGAGGTTGGGAATGTTCAATCCTTCAGAACAAATGTATCATTTGGTTTTCCTTCAAGACATGGAATGATATGGGCTAAAATTCTGTAAAGTGTTTCCCTATCCATTCTTATGTAATTAAATTATACTGTATAGGTAGCCAAAATAATTTATAACTAATTAATCCTAGAAAAACTTGCATATAAACCTTGAATCTTAAATATAGGTGTAAGTAAGTCAACCTTTAATCAATAGAGCTTACTCAGAATAAAGATGAAGAATATTGCATGACAATGCAATTATAAAAAAAACCACATAGTTCCCCGGCCTAGTCAATAGAAATTTTCTTTAGTCTAAAATCCACTCACATTTCTAAAGACTTGGGTAGTATTTAATGTCACTCAATATGCAAAGATAGCTTGTTTAATTTGAAATATGGTAGAGTTTCTAAAAACCTAAGCTCTAACATTGGAACATACAAAATGTAAGTTTAAAAAATAGCATCACAGCATTAAACCATCCATATATGCACATACAATTGCTGGCCTTTTTAAAAAGAAACATGCATGGATTGAGTACTTTTAGATACATTAGGTCAAAATAATTAATAGTAAACTGAAACAATGACATAGTGATAGAAAAGCAAAGAATACAATCCTGGAGATTAAGTATTATAAAACCCATCTGTTACATATTTTTACCTATGAGTAATTATTGTTGAACCCAGCCATTCCTAATGTAACAAAGGCTTGCCGAGGTTGTGCAAAACTCAAAGAGTTTAATGGAGACCATTTTGGCAGTCAGATGATCTAACAATTGTAGGGACAGAGATATAAAACAGAAGATCAGGGTGTGTCAGATGTGAACAACCAGATTCACATGTGTAAAGTTCAAAGTAGCTACTTTATTGTTCTCTGACAATAATACAAAAATATGCCCATACTGGCAGCTTTTACTTGGGAAAGACTACAAAAGGCTCAAAGGTGTATGGGGAGCAAAGGGGTGTTTTATCAGACTTTGCTCTCTGGTACTTATATATGGTGAGTCCAGGCTAATCATACTACTTGAGCGCTCTTCCCATCTGGGATGGTTGCTGTCTGATGAGTACAATCCATAGGTTTTCGGTCATAAATACTCATATCACGATTAGGAAGTGTGGTTCTCTAGATTTTTGGATGAAGTTTGGAAACATTCCTTTTCTAGATATTTTGTCTATTTTAGGGCTTTTACTTCATTTTTTTGGAAGCAATAATGCAAATTGTTAGCAGTTTTGACTCTAGGAACTCAGAAATGTGGGTTGCTACACTGCAGCTGCAAATTGTTCATCCCTGGGCTAAATGCATCAATTAAAATACAAGTAGGGAAAGTATATAGAGCAGTGCTTCCTCAACCTTAGCAATTCCCCATGCTGTTCTGGGGAATTCTGGGAGCTGAAATCCACATATCTTAAAGTGGTCAAGATTGAGAAGCACTGATATAGAGCATGGCCTTTGGATTTGTTCTTTTGGTCAAAAAGAAGCATCTGTGTGAACTTGCTCCTTCAATGAAATAATATGTCACATTTTTGTGGGTGCTTGTGTTATGTTAATGCTTCTGCTCTCCTTTTGTCTTTTTCTGTGTTTGTGTGTAGGGGTCAAATCAAATAAATATTCTTTGCTGTGGATCTACGATCAGGAGGTTAGAATAGAGGAATTTGCAGCGTTCTCTGTATATTGGCTGACTTTTTCTGAATTTTTTTTCTTTTACCAGATCCTAGCAAGAGCCTAATTAATTTTTTTAATTTGGTTTTTCTTTTGAGAGCTGCTCTTACACAGATTGAATGAGGGCCCATTCTGCTCAGTTTCCAGAGACTTATCATGCAGGCAAGCAGATTGACAAGAACCTTCAGTCTCTGTATAAAATTACTTTCCAGCATACTTTCCAACATACATTTCCAACATTGGGTTGGAAAGAATTAAAAATATAAGTGCATATATTTTTATCAAAATAGCTGTCAAGAGATCCAAATATATTATTCTGTTGTAACAGAAATAGCCAAGAATTTTGATGATGTAAGATTTTCTGTTATTGTAACAGAATATCTTTGTATATGTAATTAATTTTCCTAAAAGGTCTTTTGAGTAGCTGGTAAAACTGTTCTGTTGTGGTTATCATGGTTAATTATTTTAGAAAGTTCCTTTGCTTTATTGTAACTTTTTTTTTTACTAATTTTTATTTTGGCTAATTTTTTTCTTATATTATTCTTATGGCTTACTTTTAAACAGTCTCTAATACACATTGGTATGGTTGCATACTGCACTTAGCCATGATTTTAACCCATGGTGAGTTTCACATATTCATTAGCCACCTGGGTAACTTTGAGCCAGGCACTCTCTCACAGCCCAACCTACCTCACAGAATTGCTGTTGTGAAGGAAATAGGAGTAGGAAGATGTGTTGGATATGTTCACTGCCTTAAGTTATTTGTAAAAACAGTAAAGGCAAGAAAATACAAATAAATATCCATGAAATGGTATTGGGTGGGGATTTGGCATGTGGGGGCAGAGTGCCTTTCAAAGGATAGGATGCCAAGTTAGTTTTAATAAAAAATAATTTGCTAATGAACCAACCGCACATCAAATGTCAAGTTAATCATTTTTGATAGGTTGTTTCAGCATTTTCCCCTCCCTCCCCCGATGTCTAGGATGCAAACTAGAAAAGGCTGCAGAGAAGCTATTTGATCAAGAAGCAGAATAAAGAACAGTTATGCCCCAAGTACTAAATAAAGTATTTGATCTTACAAAAAAATTAAAAAATATTCTATTTGCTAAAAGCAAATGGATGTTGCTCAGAAAGAAAAACAGATGAAATATTTACTATTGCAATATTCATATGAATTCTACATCTGAACTATTATGGAAAACACATTCCATACAGAAGCAAACACAGTGTATCAGTTAAGGCAAAAACTCCCCTCCCCAAATGTAGCATCCTTCCAGCTGGCACACCTCCTTTTTAGTTGTAGGTTCTCCTCACACACTCTAATTTTGTCTGTTTTTTATTATGCAGAATAGCTATTTTTGCACAACTTTCTTAATGTTTATTTATTGCTAATATCTCAATTTATATGGCGGCCCATCTCAGGTTCATGACTCTGGAATATGCCTCTTTTGTTGGACCTAATGGGACAGGTACATACAGTATGATGGAGAAGAGGTGGCCCTTCAAAACCCCAGCCCCATACCATGAAGGGCTTCACAGTTTAAAACCAGCAGCTCATAGAGCATGCACTGATGCATTGAAGAGGGCACTTAATTGTCCATGCAGCTGCATTCTGTACCAGCTGTAGATGCTTTTGAATTAATCATTTTTGGGTCCATATAATATACTGTATTCTAAACTCACCAAATGAATTTAGCTTGCATAAAGCACAAATTCCTCCCCATGGTTAATACTAAACAAACTTAAAATGCTATACTAATATAGCAGACATGGCTTACCTGGCTCAAGTTAAATCTTCTGAGGTGATACAAACCAGGCTTTTCAAAAGAAGTTGTGAGTGGCATTTTCATATGACAGTGTGTTTCTATTACTCACTTCAGAACCACAGACATTTTTAGACATAAAAATGCCATCATGAGTTGGCACTTGATTTTCCAGACTAGAAAAATTTTGTATTGGAACAACAGTACTGTAATATCACTGCCACCAATCAAGAAATGTAGAAACTCTGGTGGGTGCCAAGGAAAATACTGTGGGCAGACTTGGGGGCTCCAGCATAAAATAGACTATTGTGTCATTAGATAATCTATAATCCTCTCAACACCCACACATACCAAGTGAGATTTGAGAGCTGCATAACAGGCACATGCTACGTGAACAAAGAAATTGCATAACAGATCATCCCAAAAGGTTTATCTAAGTCCAACATCCTGGGAAAGTCTCAGGAATCTGTCAAGCATAAAAGCTCATAAAAGCTTCTATACAGTCACACCTTTTAGTTCCTATTTAAAGCAGATGAGCTTAGGTTCTGTTTCTGGAAACAATGCTATCAAAATCAGTATGATCTTTTTAAAAAATCATCTCATATTCTTATTAAAAAGCCTTCTCATTTATTAGCTGGGTTGACACAAATGTTAAAAACTCACAGCATCATAATTTAACATTTGAATGAATCTCCACAATTGTGATTTATTCTATAAAGTACAGTTAAACATGACTGTATGTGTAAAAAGCGCACACAGTCTTCAAGGCTAATTTCTTAGTATAATTTGATTGCTGATTGTACCCTATGACTATCATTCAGTGTTGTACGTTACTATTCTTGATTTGAGATACAAATGTATCTTTTCTTTATGTATACTGAGCATATTTACACCAAGACAAATTCCTTGTGTGTCCAATCACACTTAGCCAATAAAGTATTCTATTCTATTCTATTCCTATTCTAGTTTGCCATTGCTTCATTTCAGGATGTTTTTGAGATTTCCTACTTGTGCCAAAACCCCTGATATTTCCAAATGATTTTACCATCCAATTATTAACCAGACTCAGGCTTAGTTATTTTGAGATCAACTGAAGCCACCACAATGCTCTCTTCTAACTCCACCGATTAATCAGTGCACTTAGTGATGAGATCAAGTATCGTTCTTCCTTTCCTAGCACTGACTTTCCCATCAGTAAGGTTGGATGAGCTTGTTTCCCAGGAACTTCCCCGATCCTGTTTCTCCACCTCATAATGCATCTTACTCCCTCCATCAAATTACTCCCTTCCGGCAAAGCTCTTGCCTTCTATTATATAATCTCACCCCACTCCAAGATCGTAAAGTGATTCACTTGTAAGGTCTCCGTCCAACCGTCGCACCGACCTCACCTGTCAGGGACGGGAGCCACCTTTCGTGGCGATCTCCCAAACTTATATCTGTGCTGTGGCGTGGCAGCGACAGATTCCCACCTGTCCCGAGCCTTCCCTGGAGGCGCGCCGAATGGATCCCGCCCGACACTCACCTCCTCCTCCCGCTGAGCGAGACCAGCAGCAGCAGGAACAGCAGGAGCAGCAACGGGAGAAAGTTCAGCCAGCCTGCGCCGAGGACGAAGGCGCCCATGGCCCGGAGGAGCGCTGGACGCTCTCGCTCTTTCCCCGGCGCGCTCCTGTCTTGTGCCGCTCTCCCGCCGCCTCCGCTTTCCTCCCGGCTCCTGGCGCTCCCCTTCTTTGCTCTCCTGGCCCGCAAGCCCCTTTTTGAAGCGCTCCGCCCCCTTTCCGGGTCCGCGTGGGCCTCACCTCAGCCTGACCCCGGCAGGCTTCGCTTCGTGGAGGGGAGGAGAGGAGAGGGGAGCGGGCTTTTTGCGCCTGTCTGCCTTTCCTCACCTGGCTTCAGCTCAGCCAGAAGTGGTTGCCGAAAGATTTCCACCTCGCCTTTCTTTCCGGTGCTTCGAGGAGGGATTTTTCGGGAACGAGGAAGCAGCTATGGGCTAATGTCAGGGACTCCAGATTTTCCTCAGCTCCCATTGCGTTGTAGCACAGCTCGGGCAGATGGCTATGTGGTAGGGCGTAGAGAGGGGGCAAAAATTATTTTTATTTATTTTATTTATTTTGATTTGTCAATCGCTCACAAGATAATAGGTATAAGTATATACATAGTTATGAATACATGAAATGGNATTTACATAGTTATGAATACATGAAATGGGTACATATAAGAAAAATAAACAACAGGACAGATACATAGGCACGTTGGTGCGCTTATGCACGCCCCCTAGGAAAGGGCTGAGGTAAACAGTCAACAGTCTAAGGTTAAGGTTTTTGGGGTTTGGGGAAGAAACTACAGAGTCAGATAAATCGACCGCTCTGTTGCTGAAGTCGTGTTTCCTGCAATCAAGTTTGGTTAACCTTGAAAATGGAAAATTGAAAATGGAAGAAGGTTGCTCCAATTACAATTCACCAGAAAAAAAACAGCTCATAAATTGATGCCTTGGTCATAATTCTATGGCCGCAAATTGCACATGGCATGACACCCTGCTGCCGTGTAAAACAACAAAACAATTTTAGAAATATTCAAAAGGGACAAAAAATATTTTAGAAGGCTCAGAGACAGCATCCAATTAATAAACAATTGGAGCCACCTAATCAAATTATTGCTCATTTGCGAGATTCCCCAACCCCACTTTTAAAAATTATGGAGATTCCCAAAAGAGCTTTTGCTTGTATAGGTTGTATTTATCAATATTTATCATATTAAAGGTTAATACTAACACATTCATGGAATTTTTATTTATTGTATCATGTATAAATTACCTATATTAAACCCATTATGTAGTAATATATTTCCATGAACAAAGCTATATATTTTAACAAACAGAAAAGAGCAACTGTTTTATATTTAAATATATTTCCAAATATCTAATATCAGGCAAATATTTTTGATTTCCTGGACTTCTGAGAAGGTCTTGAGGGAGTCTTCAGATGACACTTAAAAAAAACTGTCCCAGAGGAACAATCCAGTTACTATCATGTCTATAAATAACATTTCCTAATGGAAATAAAAGAATATATTTGGCACAAATCTCACTTGAACATACAGCATGGTAACTCAGATCCTTTCAGTTCATAAACATACTGTTAGAAACTCCCTGAAATCAACATTTTTTTTATTCTTACATTAAGAAAATTGATGCTCAAAGGTCAAATGTTGCTAGTACTCTGGGAATGCAGCACAGTGACATTGCGATTCTCCCTCTTTTGGCAAACCAATTAGAGAAAGGATGGGTGACCACAGGTTTTGTCTTTAAACTGGAAAATGCACCCCTTTCTCTTTGTAGGCTGTTGTGAATGTGTTGGCTGATTGACTAAGTAGAGGTCAGTGTCACCTCACTCCAAACCAACTCTGGGTTATATACAACTCTGGGCAATATAAAGGGAACAAGCTAAAACTCAACAAGGTAAAGAAAAAAAAAACAGTACAAGAAATAAACCAGAGAGAAATCCAGAAAACCAACAGCAAAATATATGCAACAGATACCAAATGCAGCCAACCTGTGCCAATGCTTGAGATCCAGAAAGTCATCTGGGTGAATGTAGATTAGGTACCAGCCTGCAGGCTGAGATAAACACTACACACCTCTATTAATGAGAGATGGCTTTGCGATGCAGGTTTCTCCAGCCTGTGCCATTCCTAGAGAGAGAATCTCTGATGAACCAAGGCTGGAAGAGACTGGGGATTTTCATGTTCCCAACAGCCTCTAATTACAGTTTGGGAACTGGGCATCTGCAGTCTCATTTTGGAATAGTAAAAGCAACATTATGTTGCAAGATCTTTCCCTTTGGGATGTGCATGTGACATCAAAGGGGACAGGGCTTGCCTTACAATAGTATGGCATTACTTTCTTCAGATCAATCTGTTTTACCCTCCACAAAGATCCAGCTGGAAGAATGTAGGAAAAGAAACTTCCATATTTTTATACAGATACATAGATGAGAGATAAGAGCCAGTTTGTTATACAGGATCTCCTCCACTTAAAACAGCTAATTTAGTGACAGTTCGAAGTTACAATGGCACTGAAAAAAGTGACTTATGGCCGTTTTCACATGATCATTGCACCATTCCCATGAACGTGTGATCAAAATTCAGATGCTTGGAAATTGACTCATATTTATGATGGTTGCAGTGTCTTGGGGTCATGTGATCACTTTTTTAAAACTTCTGACAAGCAGTCAATGGGGAAGCCAGATTATCTTAAGAACTGTATTACTAACTTAACAACTGCAGTGATTCACTTAACAGCTTCGGCAAGAAAGGTCGTAAAATGGGACAAAACTCACTTAACAAATGAATCACTTAACAATAGAAATTTTGGGCTCAATTATGGTTGTAAGTCGAGGACTACCTGTACTGGTTGAAGGCACCAGGTGGAAGAACAGGAGGCTGGAAGTTTTGGAAGCATGATGTCAGCTGATGACCTTGAACCAATTCTTTGCTCTCAACTATTGGAAGAAGGTGGCAAGGAAAAACCACTTCACAAATCTTACTCAGAAAACCTCAAGGGTTAATCAAGGCAGGCACCAGAAGACAGGACTGACTGGAAAGTCACACACAAATGATAAACTGTATAGTCAGGAATTTGCTTTAGGGTTTTCTTTCTTCTGTGTGATGCTTTATAGTCTGTAAAATTTGGAGAGTTGGGTATAATTTTAGCCTTTCGTCATCCTACAGGCTGTATTCAGGATGATTTTTTTTCTCTTAGAACCTTCTTGTGATCTGATAATAATCTGAAACCACTCTAGTTTTTTAAAGAGATTAAGGCAGACAGTTTTCCATTATTCAGGCCCACATCATCATGTGGTTTGTCTAGAATATGGTATTTTTGTTTGGCTTTTTTCTTTTAAAATTAATTTGTAAGCTGACGTATGACATGATCTGGGCAGTTCTATAATTTATGTTGATACTACATCGTCATACTTCAAGTAAAACAGGTCTTTGTCTTCTTAAAACATATTAATCATTTTTAAAAGAATAGAGAAAGAATAAATAAAAAGAAAAAAAAACAAAGATAAAAATAATTAATACAGAAATATATTTATAAGTGGACCAAGGAGTTATGAAGGTTGTACAGTTAGTGCTCAAATGATAAGGAAATTAACCATGAAGAATAAAGTAAATTGAATTATTTGACAATAGGAGAAAATATCTGAGTACTCAAATCTCCACTCTTTTGTATTTAAAGATACAAAGAAAAAAGGCTTCTAAAAACATTATAAATAAATATTTAGTTTCCAACTTCCCCTTTGCTGTACTTCTACAATATACAATGTTATAAACGTTTAAAATGTTCCTGGGTTTCTATTCTAAGTCCTTTAGTAAATTAATTTTCTTCTTAAAATAAAAACTATTCTTTAAATATTTACATTTGCCTTGCTGCATAATATAGGGGGTAAATGAACAAACAAATGAACAAACGAACACTATGCAGAAGCCTGATGATGGCAGATGAGATTTTGCCGAAACGTTGCTACAATTTTAAAAGCACAACTATAATGACGTGGGAAAATACCCAAACAAAGCTGAATACAACACATATAAATACCCGCAAGAACTTAAGAAAACACACACACACACATATATATTTGTTTTCTTAAGTTTTTGCGGGTACTTACATGTATGTTATTCAGCTTTGTTCGGGTATTTTCCCACGTCATGATAGTTGTACTTTTAAAGTTGTAGCAACGTTTCAGCAGAATCTCATCTGCCATCATCAGGCTTGGTGGAGTCCAGACCCTTTTTACCCAGTTGTTTCAGTTTTAAATTTGGGGGCTCGCCTACTGGCTGTGCCAAAATGGGTTTTTTCTTCAATCCTGGATTGGGCTGGGAATCTTGGTCCTGTGTTTACTGGGGTCTTGGAGTTTGCTGTGTACAAGGGGGAATTTCGGTAATATGCCTTGTTTTTCCCCAGGTCAACGTATATGCTTTGGTTTCCCAGGTTTTTCAATTCCCTGGTAATCATGCCGCCAGCGGCCCGGGCCACATACATTGGACAGACCAATAGAGAATAAGTACGCGCCTCGATGAACAAAAAATGCAGTAAAAAAGCCTGGAACCACACCTCCTCACTATCTAACACATGAAAAACCACAGTCAGCAACATCACTTTAATGGCACTAAAACTCTAAGGCCACTATAGAAAACCCCAACCACAGAATCATCAGAGGAAGCCATAGAGATTGAAAAAAAAAGACCTCAAAGCATGAATAGAAGAGATGATTCCAAGGCCAGGAGCTGTCAAGTCATTCTTGGGGAACCTGCCAACTCTCAATAATAGAAGATCTGCCAAGCCACAAAAACAGACCCACACCTGGACCCCAGACCAGACTCCCCTGATGCGTGCCAACTCAACACCCCACCAGGCACCCAGGTGGAAACTTAGCTTTGGCTATGGAATAGCAGCCGTCCCCTTTCACACAAAGCAAGCTGGCCACTGAAAGCTCCCCTAACCACAAAACGAGGGTGTTGCCAGCCAATCAAAGCAACAAAAATCATGTAAGACAGACGAAACCCGAACCACCAATCAAGTCAAACCCCCAAGTCCCAGTGAACCACAACCCCAAGGCTCCCCTAGCCAATTCAGAAATGGACCCAGCCTTCAATTTGAAACCAAAAGCTGTGAGACACAATCGCATAGCACCGAAGGCCTGATGATGGCAAGATGAGAAAGTCCTGCTTGGAAACATTGCTAACAAACTTTAAAGAACTACAATGAGCTACAATTGAACAGAACTACAATGACGTGGGGAGGACTAATAACCCGAAGGAAGCTAAACAGCAACATATCTATATAGTTATATTTATAATATATAATATATATCTATATATATATATATAGTATATATATATTATACTATATATTTGTTTTTTGAAGTTTGTCGGGGTGGGGTACTTACATGTGTGCTGTTCAGCTTCCCTTCGGGTAATTTATCCACGTCAATTGGTAGTCCTTTAAAGTTGTAGAACGTTTCAGGCAGAATCTATTGCTTATGAAAGCCTGGAATGATGGCAGATGAGGGATTCCTGCTGAAAACATGCTACAACTTTAAAACGCCACTACCATGACGTGGGATAATTACCCGAAGGAAGCTGAACAATCAATAGGAGATATTTTTGGGGCTTACATTTGCTAAACCTGTGTTTGTGAATATGTGCTGGGTTAATTCTCCCATTACTTCTCAAATATTTCCAAGTTAAAAAGTTCGTAGGTCCCTTATAATTGTTCATAATGGTATTTTTTCCGCCCCCACTGTTGGTACTAAGTTTGTCCTCCCCTGGTTGCTAAATATAATATTGTTAGTAAACTATGATTTTTATTAAATTATATTTTGGAATTATGCCTGTAAAAAATCATAATTCCTTTTTTAGGTTTTTTATTTATTTGTAAAAAACACAATTATATTTCTTTTATTTTTATGAGAATGGAGCTGGTTCCCCAAAGTGGCGTAGTGTCAGCTTCAAGATCTTCTATCTATTCTACAAGATCTTCTTTTAACTACTTGGGGGACATTCATTCTGAATCTCCCCCTCTACCCAACCCACCGGGAGAAATAGCTAATCTTTCCTTCCCGAGGGGTTTCTGGAATCATCATGTCCATCCTTCCAACTAGTGACCCGGAAGATCTGGGAGCCATTGGGACGGGCCAAGATTCCTTTGCCTGGGTAAGCCAGGGAAGGCCCATCGTTAGTCCGGAGCTAATCTGGAAGAGGAATCCAGCTGTGGATGCAAGATGGTCAGTGGGGGGTTGCTGGGAAAATCCGGGAGAGGGAACCGCCCCCCCCCGGATCACCAACTACCCGCCAATGTGGAAAAGAAGGAGGGAAAAGAGAGAAAACTCTCATTGGATCAAAGCCGGGAGACTCCCTTCTGGAAGGCTTTGGAACGGCACCCCAAGCTGCGACCAAAAGGTATGAAGGGGGAAGGGGGGAGTAGCCCCAGCTAGAAGAAAGCAAGACGCAGCCTCTCCATAAATTCAACCGGAAACCCGCAGCAGCCCGGGGGCCCTTCAGCAGGAGGGTGGTAATTCTAGAGAGGCCGAGAGTTCCTAGGCTTGCCTCCAGTTAGAAGTAAATGTGGGAGAAATCGCCAAAACCTTGGATATGTTTTCCTAAGCCCAAGTTTGGAGCTATATAGAAGAAATACCGGGGAGGAATTTTCGGCCTCTGGAAGCAGCCAAAAGTGAAGATGTGTTTACGGGAAGGCTGGGGAGGGGAACGTAAGACTGCAGGAGTGGATGGGGTGGAACCGTTTGCAAATGATAATGTCCCCAGTTGATGAATTATAACCTGCTCATGACTGGGGCGGGCTGGGCGGGGCTAGGTTTGAGGCCGCATTGGCAAGTGCAGCCCAGATCAGGATGAAAGACCATAAAATGCGAGGGGCAGAGGGTCAGTGAGCTGACAACCACCCAAGAATTTAGACAGTTAGCAGGGTCATATCTTGAGGCTGGGGTCCAGGAAGACCCTGACTCAGGAAGTGTTTAAAGATGCGATTAAAACAAAGAATGTGTACCAGGAGACTGCCATTGCTAGACGGAGACCTCCCGAATGACTTACTGGGCACAACTAAAAGAAGCCCTAACACCTGATGATGATGGGTTCTTAGCTGCATCGGAATGAACTATAGCGCGCATAGAGATGGTTTGGGCTTGGGTGGGGACGAAAGTTGTATTTCCGCCAGGTTGCTGAGGGGCGCAAAATACTAACAACAAGCTCAGGATTCTATAAGCAGGCTGGTCATTTTGGATTTTGTGAAAAACCTTAATCTGGTTAAGGCGGGCGAATTCTGGGTGCCTACCTTTAAAGAAGGGACCATGTGAAAGCTTATGTAGTACTGTCAATTTGTGCTTCGGAAAAGAACCGCTCCCTGGTAAGGCCCAGCAGGAGGGTTTGTTTACAACATGTAGCTAGGCCAACAGTCGCCCTGGAAGGAAATCTCTATTGGACTTTATAGTAGAATACCCCGAAGTAGTGGAAACACGGTTATTTGGACGGTAACACGGATTGTTTTTCCAACAAGTACATTGCATACCTGTTTCCAAGATTCCATCTGCAAAGACGTTGGCTAAAACCGTATTAATTCACACTATCTATAGGTTACATGGCGTTCCGGAAATGTAAATAAATCTCTCGACAGGGGGAGGGTGTCAAATTTACCCTCCAAATTTTTGTAAAAGAGTTTCTGAAGTTTGATAGGCCTCCGCCCAGGGCTTAAGCTCCCCACCGCATCACCCGAAACCAATGGGGCTTGGTGAGAGGACTAATGCAGTATTAGAGCAGAATATCTTTAGATGTTATAACGTCGATTTATCAACAAGATAAGCTGGTTCCAAACTACTGCATTTGGCTGGGGAAGTGGCATATAATCAACTCCGTGCATAGTAGTACTGGATTCTACTCCATTTAAGGTAGCTCCGGGGACCAAGATTTGTGGTAACCATGCCTGAACTTCCTGGGAAAGGCCGTTAACATCCCACTCGTTGGATAAATGGATAACTCAATCCACTTAACTGGCCAAGTAAACACGTAAAGCAGTTAGACGACGGCCGCCTCAAGCTCATAAAGAAGTTTTGCAGACAAGAAAAGATCTCCAAGAAAATTATATAAAGTAGGTGACAAAAGTTTTTCCTGTCCACCCATAACCTGCAAACCACTCAAACAAATCGAAGGAAGCCTTGGGTCCTAAACATGTTGGTCCTTCAGCCGATTGGAACAGTTTATAAACCCTGTTACAGTCCAGCTGAACTTGTCGAAGACTCTTCGACCGGAAATTCACCGGTTTTCATGTTAAGTAGTTGTTAAAAACCTGACATACTTCTGGATTTAAGACCCGGTCCCAGGCCTGACCCTCCCCATGCCAATACTGATTGGAGGGAAGACAACATTTTGAAGTAAGAAATTCTGGACTCTCGCAATTGGAGGGGGGTCGTCTCCAGTACTTTGTAGCCTGGGAACATTTCCTTTTTCACAAAAGCCAAATGGGTTAACAAAAACGATGTTTAAAGGGCCCCTAAGTTGTACAAGCATTTCGTACTAGTATCCTGATAAGCCTAGGAGTACATTCCATTTGTTACATTGTCTAATATTATGTATTGGTCTTTGATATTTTCCCTTCTAATTCCTTTAGGACTGGGGGATGTTTTCTTTTCCTCGGAGGCCCCGAATGTCAGCCCTTCAAGATCTTTCTACTATCAACTTTTGCATCTGTCGCTGTCAAAAGAAATGGGGGGGGGGAAGGGGTGGAGTTGGGGAAGGTGAGCTGGAGGTGTACATTTTTCTGTTGTATAAAAATGAGGAGGAGGGGAGCAAACATTAGAGTTAGGGTTTCTGTTTCGCCTTAGCTTTTCTTTTCTCTGCGCAATCTGCAAACGCATATCAAATATGCCAAGGTCAACGGACGAGAGGCATCATCATCACTGAAGATGCGCACATGATCATATTCCACAACTTCGTAATTGGGAAGATTTCAGTTGGCACCTGATTGGGGGGGTGGGGAACCATTCTCATCACTTTGTATTGTTGTGATTCGCTTTTTCGAGGGCGGCTAATTTCTGCAGATTCAGAATTCTTTGGTTGCTACACTTCACTTTCAGTAAAAGGATAACTTTTCTCTAACTTAAAGAGTCTAGTATTTCCTTTCTTGGGGATTTTGAATGGAGGCCGCGCCTGGACCAGGGTAGTAGGAGTTGGGATCCATTATTGCACTCTTCGCTAAAGATGATTAAAAAGAAGTTGACGGCTCTTATTCATGCAAGAAATAACAGGAAAATGTCTATGCCGTTCTATCCATTTCTCTCAATACTTGGGCTTGTGGAAGGATAAATTGCAGCAGGAACTGCCAGACGACCATTATTCAAAGCCCAGGGAATCTGGAGGTCAGGCATATCATTAACGAGATATCAGAGTTGGAAAGGCTCGGGCCGTTGCTAGGTCTTCTAGCTCCAACCCCCCCGCCCAAGCGGGGAGACCCTACACATTCTGAACAGATGGGAAGGTCCCAATCTTCTTCTGGAATGTCTGCAAGTGATGTGGACTGCCCCACACAATTTCTGAGGGGCAAGGCTGTTCCAATTGGTTATTGATCTCACTGGTCCAGAAAGTTTCTGCCCCTTTATTTCCAGGTTAATATCTCTCTTGGTTCAGTTTCCATCCATTTTATTCTTTGGTCTGGCCTAATAGGCACTTTAAAAATAGCTGAACCCTTCCATCTCTGTGGCAGCCCCTAAATATTTGGAAGACTGGCTTAATGGTCTCCATGGTCCTTCTCTTCACTGGAAGATAGCCATGGCCGAGTTCTCTGTAACCGGTTCTTTCATAATGTTTTTAGTCTCATCCCCGAATATCCTGGTTCTCTCTTCTTGTACTTTTTTCTAGAGTCCCAACATCTAGTTTATTTAGCTTGGTGACCAAAGAACGATGCAGAGTTTGTAGTCTGTCTTACTAAAGGCCCGGTCCCCACTGCCTCCAACGAAGTAGATCGGACGAGCAAAACTTATGCATAAAGGACCAGCGGAGAGCAAAATTTTCTGGGGATGGCTCTCCGTCTTGTCCATCGTCCAAATGGTGAAAATTTGCATAAACAGAACAAGAAAAGAACTGAAAAGTACGGACAGTGGTAGTGTATGAGTTAAGGGATACTTACAACGGTGTTCATAGGAACTAGCGTTCATGACAGCGGGATGGACGCGATGACACATCCGAAGGGTTCCGGGGATGAATTGTGAAGCTGGATGCATAGCGGAAGGCGGATCATAGCAGTATGAGCGGATATGGCATACGGACGCCTAATAGGAAACAAAGGGATGCCATGCAATGTATATAGGATGCAAAGCATTCACTTGGTGCATGCGGGGTAGGTAACGAATTGCATCAGTCCCGCGATATAAAAAGGATTGGGCAGCATGCTGCGGTCAGCATACAGGGGAAAGATGTGCTGCACATTAACACTTTCGAGGCAACAATGGTTCGTACAGTCAGGCTAAGAACAGAGAAGCCTTGTGCGCTACTTTCAGCCACTGCGCAGTGAAGAAGCCAAACAGCATCCAGCCCCTGGCACTGACTCTGGGAAGCTGCTGCTGCTGCTGCTGGTGGTGAGGACCAGCCCCAGAAGGCTCCCTTCAAAACCAAGGGGGGGCGCCTCCTGCTGGCTGAAGGCCCTGACTGTCAAAGCTCCTGGAAGAGCCCTTGCTGCTCAAGCGCCTGAAGGCCCTGCTGTCAAGCCCCTGAGGCCCCGCTGGCGCCCTGCCAGAGGGAGGAAGAGGCAAGGGAAAAGAGAGGGAGAGGAGGAAAAAGTACCCCGTTTCCGAGAGCATGAGATGAGGATCGCTTGACATGGCTGAGGGAGAAAGGTACCTCTGGAGAAAGGTGCCACAGACTGTATCGGGACACAAAGAAAAAGTAGGAAGCTTGAGAGACAGATGCAGAGAGCCTGGGTACACTGGCACGACTACTCCTTAGGCATGGTGAGAAAACGCACATGCCACACCGTGTATGGACAAACTACAGACCTCAAGAAAATCCGGCAGGCCGGCTGTCCAGCTCCTGAACAGGGAGACTGTGTCATGGGCCAAGTGCAGTTCCTGGAGGTGTGAGGTCCGCCACTGAGAGCAGCCCCTCTGAGACCCTCTCCCTCAGACATGCCCACAGACCCAGCTCCTCTTCCAGCAGTGAGCCAGCATACCCTGCCAGCAGTGTCTTCAGAGGCGCTCCCACAGGCAGAGACCCCCCCGACAGCCTGCACTCTCCATGCTAGGCAGACTTGAGGATCGCCTGGAGGATTGATGCCCGCTGCTGTCACAAATGGAGGAAGCAAGCGCAGCCACTCGAGCAACAGCACCCCGACCCCCACCCACTCCAGAGGGGATGCCAAGGAGAGGCCAGACTGAGGGGCCAGGACCACAGTGTGCTGCTAGGACATCAGGGACACGAATGAAAGACCCAGCACAGAGAACTTGCTCTCTAGCTGGGTCCACTTGACAGAGCATCCTCGGGCCGAGACACCTGTCATACTACCGTAGTGAGCCAGACCCTGAAGAGACCCTGGCCAGGCCAGTACCAGCGTGAATGAACAGAAAATCACAAGCACGGTTCTGCACAACCCTCAAAGGCCCCAGCTGTAACTCTGGCTCCTTACCCAGTCCAGGTCTGCCCCTCCCCCAAGCAATGTCACAGCCCATTCCTACGGCTTTCCAGACAGCCCCTCACCTACCCACAAGGCTACGACTCACAGGATCTTCCACAGCACAAGCAAGAACTTCCCAGTCCAGCCAGTTCATCCGCACGCGCACAGACACCACCTCCCTCACCCAGCTGCAGAACCCAGACCAGGCCCCACTAATCCCTGCCTTCTCCTCCCACCACAGCCAGCCATCAACCGCACAATCTGTCATCAGTATTTGGGCCACCTTGAACATCTCAAGTCCTTGATGAGGGCCTCCACCTTACAAGGACTGTCAGTCAGCTCTTAGATAGGTCATCCTGAACACACCATCCCCCTGTTTTTGTACCCTTGGGGCCAAGCACCCCAATGGTGCCTTTCAGACCCACCACTCAAGCCACAGCCACCTCCCAACATCCTGCCGCTTAACAGCTGAGACCAATGAACATGACTCAGAGGTGACCTGAGAATAGTCGCAGAGATGAGTTTTTACTTGTTAAGTTTATCCTTTTGCTTAAGACCACTTTACTTGGTCATTTTTGGGGCCTTATTAATAAGTCATAAAGTTTACCTAAAGAAGTTAATTAAGGCTTATCTTGCTTTAAGACACTTAGGTTACCTTGGTTCATTTTTTTTTACTGAATAAAGTGGGTTGGTTGAAAACTTTAAAAAAATGGTTTAGCCTTCTGCATTGTTGTGGATAGATAAGGACAGTTGTGGGATAGAATAAACGCTCCAGTGCAAGCATAGTGGACTGTTATAGGTCCACCAACCCAGCTGCCACACCTATGGACCTTTATTATCAAAACATATTATCATTGATTCAACCACCATTTTAAAATGAACAACAAAGGCTCTTATTAATGCCCTATTCCAATTGTACGACCACTCCAACATACATGGCCCAATCTATCCGTGTGAATGAGACAGGGCTGAAGGAAGCACCATAATCACCTATTCATCCCTGTCATGCCACTTCCGCCACTGCCTCGCAGCTGGGGGAATGCACAGTGTCTCAGTAGGATTGCGCCTGCCTTCTCCCTTTCACCGTGAAGCTCTTTGTTGGGCCTTGTACACCTCACAGTGTTCTAACCAGGGGGTTTCATCTTGCTCCAATTTTAAAAGGGCTCCATGTCCCCTTCCCTTGGTATTGAATATGGGTCGGACAAGTCTTGTCTGGCAAACATGAGGTAGCGGAGGGTTGCATTGAGATTGGTGCGGATGCAGTCAAGGTTCCAATGATGCTCCTCATTGTCTCTCGGTGAATGCTGCCATGGTGGTGAGAAGTACCTGGAAACCTTGTTGGCCAGGATGCACAAAGGCGTTCTCCACCATCCCGTCTTGGCCCTGCGTTAGTGAATCCCTCAGTGAAGTCTACCTGGTTAGTAGGGTTAGAAGGTAGGGTTCGGACGTCTACCGTGTGGCATTATTGAGTAGTGGCAGACTGGGTGGAGGTTTTACAAGGCGTCATGAGCGTTAAGTAGGGAACGCGTGCATACCCACTGAATGGACTTTGGGTTGCTTGCAAGGTCGCATCTGAAAGCACAGATCAGTCAGTGGCGTGTCAGCCAGCCTTGATACTGCATCATACTGGCGATCTGAAGCTGACATCCATTGGCCTGACAGCATCTTGATGTACATGAAACGTCTTAGTTCAGCATCACCCTATGGCAAAGAGGATTGATAGCTGATTAGAGCCCTTGTTATTGTGTAATAATGGGGACCTGGTGAGGCTTGGAGGCGTTGGCAGCACATTGCTTCCGCCATCTCCATGGCTCCAATGGTGTGGGGCAAGTTGCCAACCCTTGAATTACCTCTTCTGCAAGTTTTCTCCAAAGCCGCTTGTTCCAGTGCACCTGAGGAGCTCCTCCACCGTATTCTTCCAATATGGCCTGCTAACACTTCTACTGACCACTTTTGGCTGATGCATGTTTGCTGTGGCATTCTCCAAGGCATACTGCATTTTCTGTGGTGGTTCCCAAGAGGCTACGGTTGCCGCAGAAGTCCTGCATTCACCTTTCTAGTCCACGGTCGCAGCTTTGGGATGGAATTGGTGCTCGGCTTGATTGTAATGCGGTCTCAGACCCTGGATCAAGTCTGTCAAATGGCTGGTGCTATCCTCATAAGTGATGCGAATGCACGGGCGGTCTCCATTCCTCAGGTCCACCTATCAACTGGTCATGACAGTCCAAACTCCATGTCTTCTCCACGATCCATCCTCAAGCCACACAGCTCGCTTAGGATCGTCCCTTTCTGCTCTTTAAAACTTGAACACGATCTGAAACAGGTTTTTGTGTCTGGTGAACGAATTCGGAGCGCACATCTCATGACTGGGGTTGTGTCATCATCATGGTGGAGAACATAACTTGATTGAAGTGTGAAGGACCAAGACAAAGGGTGAAAAGGTTGTTCACCTACAGCTGAGGACTCATACTGAATCGCAGATGATTTTCCTCCCCCTTTTTATGGAATATGATATCGTTGTCCGCTAGGTTCCTCTACATAGCTAACATACTTGCAGACAATCTTAAAATATACCAGTATACATCACCAGATCAGAACGTTTTGTCCATTTGGAATAGCTTTGATATATGGAGATCATACACGTTAACATCCTTTTTATGTTCCCGTGCCTACCTAGCGGTTGGTAGACGTTCCGTGTACTTTCGTTTTCTCGCCTCTTTGCCGGGTTTTCAGGCTGCATGCAGATGTGAGTTGAGGGGATGGCCAAAGGATGCAGAGAGGATACAGCGGACGTTTTATGGATGATAACGGACATAGAACGTTTGTTGCCCGTATATGTTGTGGATGTACATCGTACGTGGCGGAAAGTTCATCCGTTCACAAAGTTTTGTGCAGCTCAAAACTTTTTGCCCAGATGAAATCTCAGTGGAGAGATGCTCGAGGGATAGAGCGTATGAAACACCTACGCAGTGAGTAAACAACGGGTGCATAGCGTTTTCCAACGGATGGCAAGCTTTTTTTAACGTTTTACATCCTCTTTGCATCCTTGAGTGCAGTGGGACCGGGCCTTTATAGGCTTTATAAAGTAGTACTAATACTACTTTTTAGAGTAGTATTTGTACCTCACTTAATCTTGATTGTATCCCTCTTGATCGTTAAATATGAAAACTCAGAAGACTTTAGAGAGATGAGATTTGAGCCTTTCACCATGTAAGCTTCAGCAATCTACCATATAAGTATTTGGAGATTCTTTGATGAAGAAAAAATATAGGATACTATATTTAAGGAACTGATCTAGAATGTGATGCTCTTCCAATCTCTCAAGTGATCAAAAGAGAGATGTGAATTACAGAAAGCACAAATAACTTTGTATAGTCATAAAAGGAGAAAAAAGAATGATACTGATAATGAAAATACGCTCAGAAATAACACATGTATGACATGTACAGATCAATAATACATTCAAAAGATTCATAACTTTCTTTTCCTCAACCTGCTAAATTGCCTATACTAATTAGGCAGCCAGGTGATCAGCAAACTGAAACTCACACACTTCAAACATATGATGGACCAGAAAAAATATGCTTGGGAAGACTTGAGAAAAATGAAATAGGAAAACATTAGATACAATGGATTGATAATATCATAGAAATTACTGAAAATGTCTTGGAAACATTCTGACTGGGAAGCAAATTATGATGCGTGCATCCTTCACAGAGTTAAACTTTACTTTACAAAACCTAATTAATTTTGTGATAATTTTTTATGATCTCTTGAATCAAGTGTTTCTTCAGATTCCAGTCCTTATCTAGGTATTATTGTTGTTTTTATTACTAGCCCTGTTCCTCTTCAAAGACTCTGTCCAGAGCAGTAGACAAACAATGAAAATGTTAGACAAAACAGTAGGTGAACAATAGTAAAAACAATTAGTTTAAAAAATGCAAGAATTAAAACAAAAGACATCCTTAAGCTCATTAAGTGATATAAACTATCCCTTTAACTGTGTATAAAACTAACGAGAGAGTAAAACATGAATTATGTCTCCACTTCTGTGGATCCATAAGGACAGGTACAAAAGTTCCAAATCCGTACAGCCATTTCAGCACAGGTGATTTTGCTGCATAACAGGGAGCTCGTAAAGTTTTCTTCACAGACAAAAAAGGAGTCCCAACTATACAACTTAACCAATTAATTGTTATAAAGAAAAATATTTCCTTCTCCCTCCACATATACCCCACAGAAAAATGCCTAGTGAATTGCTCCACCAATTTATTGAAAATTAGAGTTGCTAAAGATGTTGAATATAATTTTTGGATTTGATGTTTAAACTGTTTATGATATTAGAAATACTGTGTATTATTGTTTCTCAAGTAAGATGTTAAGAATTTTATATCTGTATTTGTCGCAAAGAAAATTGGAAGTTATTCTTTTTCTTCCTTTCTCTTTTCTTTTTCTTTCCTTTTGCACTCTTGTTTTTGCTCTTTCTTTGACCTTTCTTTTCAATAACCCTCTTTTTTTTAATCTTATGCTTTTTAAACATAATAAAAACTTGAGCCTAAAAAGTGAAAAGAAAGAAAATTGGATGGGCTAAGTGGGAAATCAGGTATTCTTGCTTCTTTAACAAATTTATTAATTTAAGATATTTAATCATTCTCATAATCTGAAGATGTTTTCATAAAGCAGACAAGAACATTGTGGCTTAGATTATTTCTTCCTCTTAAAGTGTGGCTTGTATTAATTAGAACTAGAAGAAATTAGTCATACATCTTTCTCAGTTTTGTGCTACATGCTGTACTGATCAAGGGTTATGAGGATTAGTCCAAAATGTTTGTGAGGTCAGGTAGACAGAAAAACCTGTTTTATTTCCACTGATAATATATTTATTTGATTTGATTTGACTTGTTAATCACTTACAAGATAATAAATATAAATATAAACATGAGTAAGAATACAGGAAATAGGTACGAATAAATGGGGACAATAGGACAGGGATGGTAGGCATGATTGTGCACTTAGCATTACATTATGCGCTTATGTACTAATTGATGGGGTTTAAATAAAGGACTTCCACTGGGCATGTCTCATTGAATCTAAATTTATTTCCTGCTTCAGTGATGCCACCTTCTCATTTATTTTTAGCAGTGGAGCCCAATTATTTACATTTTGGTGGAAGCATATTTAAAACAGTTCTCAGTGTTCCAGCAAACCTTCATTCCAATCAGTAACTCCGAGACAAGCATAATTTCAAAAGTACTTTTATTAGAACAGCACCTGGTATATCTGCAAAATCTCAAAACTAAAGTTTTCCCAGACTTCCCACAGTGTCCCAAACATGCCTTCAAGACAACAGTACTAAAACTTACCTTTTCGTTAAAATGCTGTAGAATTTTGGAAATGTTTAGTTTCAATAGGGAGTCTCCGTTCATTTTATCTATCAGGTTTGGGCTTCAATCTCCCTTGGCTATTCTAATGGGGAAGGTGACCTGATGGCTTTTCAATTCCCCATCCTGGAACTGCTTAGATTTCCAGATAGTTAGGAAAATTGCACACGGTATGAAATAAGACCTTAAACGAGACTAATTTATTTATTTCACTTATGTACAGAGCCCGGGTGAGTAGCTTTTTATTACGCAGGACTAGTAGCTGCGTAATGCTCCTCAGTATTTGTGTCTTCTGCTCCTCAGTATTTAGAGCAGAAGCCTTTTGAAATCTGAAGCCTTAAAGGTCTGAAACCTCAGACTCCTCTTCCAAAAAATATAAATACATAAATATAGATTATATTACAAAAGACACCAATTATTCATCAGTACACTTATCAAAGTATTAAAAAATATATACATAGCTGTGCATCTTTATTAATGCATTTAATCAATAGTAATTCAACAAGGCTTTGAGCATATAATCGTTTCTGATAGTGAAATATATTAAAATTAACACTTTTTGGAATCGAGAGCTAAAAAAAATATTTCATTGCTGACATTCATTGTTGAAAAGCTGAACTACCATTATTGGTTAGTCAAAACAAAATTGTAATTATTTGGCATACAGATTCATTTCCTCCCACCACCAACAAATTCTTCAAATTCCTCTGGTTTAGAAGTCGCCATTATCATTTATTTCCAACCACTTTTGAAAAACTAAGAAGCAGAAATAATGGCAATGAAGTAGTTATCTAGAAATTATTAAGTATTATCTAGAAATCTAATTTGTTCTACTGATGTCTAAAGAATTAATGCATATAGTTTTTCCAATGTATAAAACAGTTTTTTTTTATAATACTGTGCTTGAGATTTTTAAAGAGACTTTTATTATCATCATCACTATTAAAACATGTTCTGGAAACTAACTATGTTTAAAATAAAGGATGCTAATATGGCATTACAATTTTTGTTTTAAAAAACCCAAACTATTGAAATTTCAATCCTATTTCCATGCAAAGTGACTACTACTATGTTCAGTTGGAGTTGGAGTTTACTCCCAAGTAAGTGGATATATCCTCTTATCTGGGTTCAAATTCTATTAACCTGAATGAAGTATGTTCCCAAATAAGCTTGGCTGGAATTTTTATTTGTAATTTCCTTTTAGTATTTTAAAATACTAGAAAAATTTTTTTTTTAACTGGAGTGAATTAAAGTTTGATCAGGAGCCAAAGTACTAACTAGGACAGTGATTTCCATAAGAAACATGTGACTATTCCTCATGTCAGTTTTTCCATTCAAAATATTCCCAGTGTTTCCCATTTAAACTGAATTTGCCAAGAAACAAGTGCATGAATACATACAGTCTGAGGTGGGGGGGGGGGGG